>MJUU01059712.1:85070-106374 GCA_002080025.1 Modiolus philippinarum | reverse complement strand
ATAAAACAAGGCAGTAGACTGAAGTGAACAGTACACACATTTAAAAGTTGATATTTCGAGACCTATAGAGCAAAATATGATATTATAACAAGAAAAAAAAATTACAAAATGGGTAGGGGCGGGAAATTTAGGCTAGCCTAAATTTCCCGCCCCTATCCATTTTGTAATTTTTTTTTTTTTTTTTCTTGTTATAATATCATATTTTGCTCTATAGCCGTTAGAGTAATAAGAATTTTGTAAGATTCAATGTACAGACACTGACACAATCATTTTTTCCCTTCTCATGTTACATTTGTAGTTAACAGCGTCCATGATGTAGCTGTCGATACTTTGTTTATTTTTTTGTAGTATAGTCTTTGTAAATAGGTTTTATTTCACTGTATTTTTACTTTTTTATTGTGTTTTGATAAAGAGCCGGATAGGTCTCGAAATATCAACTTTTAAATGTGTGTACTGTTCACTTCAGTCTACTGCCTTGTTTTATATATATATATATATATATATATATATATATATTAAATTGGATATTACTATATTCAGGTTATTGTCGTCCTAAGCTGCATACTTGCATATATTGATAAACAATATTCATACTGTCAAAATATGTTCAAATTTCAAAGATACTTTCAAGAATTATGGTTAGATCTTGGATAAGTTCCATTTCATTGAAATAAAAAAAATAAACAAATGCATTTAGGTGTTATAATTTGGTCTCTTCGGTGAAAGTAAACGTAATGTCTACAACAAATTGAAGCCATTTCTGTATTCCTTTTTGCCACAAGTTTACATTAAATGTTTCATAGCCTTCAAATGTGTTGAACATTGTACCGTTAGCCATGGAAGAACATCTGTTAAGTATTTGTATTTTTATAAAACTTAACAACTTCTAGATAATTTACAGCATATGATACTATTTGGTCTACAAAAATTTTGGCATAAAGAAGATTCCGTAGCTTTGTTTCGCCGCGTCAGTTGATTCGAGTTTTTGTTGCAGTTATACATAGATAGTGACTTTCAGCAGATTAATTTTCACTAAGGGCAACAAAAACATATTTTTGTAATATCTCTAAGATCAATAAGTCAGAATAGAATTCATATAAGGCTTTTTCATTGTTATACTTTAATCGGTGTTGTGTCGAAAAATAGAATGGAATCCAGCACTTCCCAACAATTATGTAATAAGGATTTTATTTCGATGAATTATGTGAAAGTAACAGGATTTTGAAAACAATTCTATAACTTATCTTGCCAATTGAGTGTTTTATTTGATTTATTGGAAAATAAAAGATCACTTTAGAAAATCTTTTAAACTTTTGCAGATGATATGGTCCAAACTCTCTGTAACAGGAAATTATTTTCTGACTATAGAATATAAAATTTCATGCAACTTTTAACAAATAATGTGAAAATTCGTTTTTATTTCCAGTTGTATATATGTAGAACACGATTATAAAGTTTTATACATGGTTCAATACCATATGAATTATTATGAGTTTTCTGAGTGCCAGATATAAATCAAATTTGGAGACCATGAAGTAAACGCAAAGTGTGGAGTTTGTAAAAAGATTCCCCATGCAAGAGATGTTTGCTCTTTATACATTTCAGTATTGGTGCACTTGTTCTTGAAAGAATTTCTTATATGGATGCACTATCATACTTTCAAATTTTGATATTTTTGTCACTTCAAATTGAAATCTGAACACTTGTTTATTTTGCCTGTATCTCATTATTTTATTATGTCAAGATTTCTTACTAATGGCTCGATGAGTGCCCTGTGGTTGTTTTTTAGTGTTGTGATAGTCTTCTCTTAGTGTTTTTGCCGGGCAACGGTTGACAGCATATGCCAGTAAATTTTATGTTTGTTGACGATCCCGCATCCATGGGTTAAGAACCATTGATTTAGCGTTGCTCCACATCTAGCAATGAATTCCGCTCAAACCGGTGCTAAGGGCCGTCTTGAACTTACTTTGTGTTATGAGCAATTTTCATTGTTGAAGGCCTCATGGTGACCTCAAGATGAAGAACAACAATAAAAGCGTTGTTCCATTACTTGTCAAGTTTTCTTACAATCAACTTAATGAGTGCCCCGTGATTGTTTATATGTTTTACGAAAGGATGTTGTATTGTTTTTTATCCCTTGACAGTGTTTGTAAGAGTATTTTGCCAGATATGTTATATTTGTTTACGACCCCCGCATCCATGACAAAAAGGATGTAAAACATTAGATACATGGATGTAGCGTTGTTCAACATTTAGCAAGTGAATTCCGCCCAAACCGGTGCTAAGGGCCGTCTTGAATTTACTTTGAGGTAAGAGTGTTTGCTCTTTGTTGAAAGCATCATGTAGACTTAAAGATGAAGAACAACAGTGAAAGAGTTGTTCGATTTGCATAATCTTGCAATGTATTTATATGAATTTTGTTCCATGTACATTTACTCTATATCCCTTAATTGTTCATTTACCGTAGAGTTTGTCTCTCGTGAATTGTGGAGTCCGTAAACAGATTCCCCGTGCTTGAGGTTTATGCTCTTTTTATTTTGTCAGTTATGGTGTACTTGTTCATGTGAATATTGCACTATCAAATTTAAGCATTTGGCTTTCTTGTTTTGTGAAAATTATACTTTTTTCTTGCAATCTGTTTATATGATGCCAAAATCTTCCGGTTTTACTTGCCAATTAAGTTTTCTTACAATCAACTCCCTGAGTTCCCTGTGATCGTTTATATGTTGTATTGTCTATTTATCCCTTTGTCGGGCAACGGATTACAGTGTGTGTAAGAGTACTTTGCCCGATATTTTATGCTTGTTGACGACCTCTCATCCATGACAAAAAGGATGTAAAACAGTGGATACATGACTGTAGCATTGCTCAACATTAAGGAAGTGAATTCCGCTCAAACCGGTGCTAGGGACTTAAACTTACTATGCGGTAAAATTGTTTGCTTTTTGTTGAAGACCTCAAGATGACTTCAAGATGAAAGTGCTGTTCCATTTGCTTAATCTAATCATGTATTTATAGGGATTTTGTCCCATGTACATTTACTCCATATCCCTCTATTATTCTCACATGTATTTGTGGAGACTTTGCCTCATTTGCATTTACTTAATATCCCTTCATTGTTAATGAACGGAATAGGTAAAAACAGAGTCTACAGGAGGATTTATAAAGTTCTTTCTTGACAATATTGTAATTTTTAAGTTATGGACTTCGGGCTAGCATCTACGTCCTTGGCTAGACACGAGGTATAGAAATATTAAGGGTTTAATCTCATAATTTGAAATCTTAAGTGTTCATAAGAAAATAGTAATTTAGAATCTTTATTGTGCATTTGATAATGTTTCGGATAATTTATTTTGGATTTCGTTTTATAAATTTTGAATTTCTTTGGTAGCACTTGTATTGTGATTTCAATTGTGGTGATTCAGCTGCCGAATTGAACATGCGGAGCGATTTTGTCTGTTGCATTTTACTAATATATGCATTTCGTACGATTGTTGTAACTTAATGACCACTTCAAGCCCTGTGATGTAATAATAATAAGACTCGATAGTGTGGAATTTGCTCGAGTACATGTTAAGTCATTATTGGCATTAGTTGCTACCATTAACCTGTGAAAAACAGAGGTTAAAAAGATAGTAATTGTAACAACGGCAGTAGAATACCGAAGGAACAAGGGTGTTGAATTTACAAAAATCGAAGTCCAAAGACATGGCCAAAACGAGAACACTGAAAAAAATGACGTTAGACACAGAAAACAATGACGCTAGACAGACACAAAGCACAGAAATAGAAATAACAACATTCAAAACAAAGGCAATCAAAGTGTGAACTCCAGTGAAACTTAAGAGTGACATCAGGTGCTCCGGAAGGGTAAGCATGTCCTGCTCTGTTAACAGCACCCGTCACACTGAGTCAATAAGATAAGATGCGATATCTATTTATGCAGTTTCTTTACGTAAATGATACAGTGGTGTAGTTAAAACTAAAATTAATCATTGAGTTAGTAGTCTACCTGTATTGGGTTTTATTCGTATGTTTTGATACTATAGAGAAACGGGACAGATAAAGGGGAGGTTTTGGTACCCATAAACCGTTTTAACCCTACCGCTGGCTTTTGCTAGTGCCGGTACCGAGTCCGGCTGTCCCGAGTTCCTATCGTTGTCTACGTTTGTCTTTTGTCTTATACGTGTTTTTCTCGTGATTGTTGCATTATAATTTTCAGCCATTGTAGGTGTTTTCTGTTATCCATTTTTTAACATTTATATGGGTACGTCGGTCTTTCTGTTCTCTTCAGTTGAGATTTTTTTTTATGCGTAAAATAAAGTGACATTTCGGCTCATTACACACATCGATAAAGTACAAGATTATTTAACATTTAATGTCAAATGTTAGATATTAATTTTGTTGCATGATCAATGCAGAAACCATAGACGATGCACTGAAGTCAATAATTAAATATAGAAACGTTAGAGTACGAATCCTTGTTTGACATTAAATTATCACGCTGGTTCAAGTGATTAATACTTTATTGTTACTTTATTTATTATTTACCAAACTCCTGATTATGATTTGCAGTTTGAAGAAGAGAAAAATGATACGCGGGAACAGCAGCAGTGAATACTGAACGAGCAAAAATTTAAATTACAAAAATCAATTGATATTAGTGTAACAATATTAATGTCAATTGCGTGTCTTATCTAGTTCATGGCTGAGAGATCGTCAAAAAACAAATCTAATCCATGGCTGAGAGATCGTCAAAAAACAAATCTAATCCATGGCTGAGAGGTCGTCAAAAAAACAAATCTAATCCATGGCTGAGAGATCGTCAAAAAACAAAACTGACCGGCAAAGCACCCTGACAAGCAGCTAGTGTCCTGAGCAAGTGCACAGATATACAACATATATCTAGACAAACACAGAGCACTCAAATATATTTTTATACATGATATTTTCCATTTTATTGAAAAAGGTTAGGCATGATAATATTAATTATAATTATAAGTAGTGATAATATTAATGATTTGGTAGATACTTTAGAAACTGAAAGTTCAGCTCTTATTAAATGGTTTAACACAATCAGATGCAGGCAAATCCTGATAAATTTCAGGCAATAGCCATTGGTAAAAAAACTTATAATTGTAATATTGAATTTAACTTAGAAGGTAATATTTATATAATAGTAACTTATGTATACGGCAATATCGTAATACACAGACTGCCCGAGAGCCATGGTATGGACCAGAGGAATGATATGGATCAAGCAGAAGGCGCGGGCATATCATTTCTCTGGTTCATACCATGGCCTCGAGGACAGTCTATTTACGATATGCCGTATAAATCAGTTACTATGGTGTTTATTGCATTGAATAAACCGAATAAATTACATTGTTTGTTATTCATTTTAAGCTCACCTGGCCTAAAAGGCCATGTGAGCTTTTGCCATCACTATGCGTCCGTCCGTCCGTCTGTCTGTCAACAACTTCAAAAATCTTCTCTGAAACCGCTGGGCCAATTGTAACTAAACTTCACTTGAATCATCACCAGGGTATGGCTTCTCAAAATTGTGTTCAATTAGTCGGCTGGTCAAACAACATGGCCGCCATTGCTAAAAATAAGACATAGGTGGAAAATTGCAGTTTTTGGCAAATAACTCGAAAACCGTTACAGATATCAAAAATCTGACATGGGGTAAAAGTGATCAGCATAGCAAGATCTACCTGCCCTGCCATTTTGATGAAAATCTGAACCCGTCTTGAAGTTATTGCCCTTTTTCCATAAAATTTTCAAAATTTGTGCATTTCTTATTTTTTATTTCAAAAAGTGTAACAGATAGAGGTCAAGTATATTGCAAAAAGGTTCAGCATATCAAGATCTACAAACCCTGAAATTTTGAAGAAAATCCAAAAACCCTTAAAGAAGTTATTGCCCTTTTTTCACGGAATTTTCAAAATTTATATATTTTTCGTCTTTTATTTCAAAAACTATAGAAGATGAAGGTTAAGTGTAAATAGATAAAATGTTTGCCATGCTGTGTGGATTTCAAAACTGGTGTTTAAAATCGTTTGTTGGCGACCATTTTCAAAATGGCTGCCAAAAAAAGGCGGGAAAATTCAACATTGTTCGATTTCAATGAAATTTGGTTTCCAAATAGATATTGATGTAGCGACTTCAAAACCGGTGTTGAAAGGTGTTTGTTGACTGCCATTTTCAAAATGGTCGTCAAAAAAGGCGGGAAAATTCAACATTGTCTGATTTCAATGAAATTTGGTTTCCAAAAAGGTATTGATGTCGCAACTTCAAAACTGATGTTTAAAAATAATTCGTTGACCCCCATTTTCAAAATGGCCGCCAAAAAAAAGGCCGGAAAATTCAACATTGTCCGATTTCAATAAAATTTGGTATCCAAGTGGATATTGATGTCACTACTTCAAAACCCGTGTTGAAAATTGTTCGTTGACTGCCATTTTCAAAACGGCTGCCAAAAAAAAACGCGGGAAAATTCAACATTGTTCGATTTCAATGAAATTTGGTTTCCAAATAGATATTGATGTAGCGACTTCAAAACCGGTGTTGAAAAGTGTTCGTTGATCGCCATTTTCAAAAGGGCTTCCAAAAAAGGCGGGAAAATTCAACATTGTCCGATATCAATGAAATTTGGTTTCCAAAAGGGTATTGATGTCGCAACTTCAAAACTGATGTTAACAATTATTCGTTGACCCCCATTTTTAAAATCGTCACCAAAAAAAAGACGGGAAAATTCAACATTGTTCGATTTCAATGAAATTTGGTTTCCAAATAGATATTGATGTAGCGACTTCAAAACCGGCGTTGAAAAGTGTTCGTTGGCCGCCATTTTCAAAAAGGGCCGCCAAAAAAGGCGGGAAAAATTCAACATTGTCCGATTTCAATGAAATTTGGTTTCCAAATAGGTATTGATGTCACAACTTCAAAACTAATGTAGAAATTTGTTCGCTTACAGCCATTTTCAGAATGGCTGCCAAAGAAGGTGGGAAAATTCAACATTGTCCGATTTCAATGAAATTTGGTTTTCAGGTGGATATTGATGTTGCGACTTCAAAACCGGTGTTGAAAATTGTTCGTTGACTGCCATTTTCAAAATGGCTGCCAAAAAAAACGCGGGAAAATTCAACATTGTTCGATTTCAATGAAATTTGGTTTCCAAATAGATATTGATGTAGCGACTTCAAAACCGGCGTTGAAAAGTGTTCGTTGACCGCCATTTTCAAAAAGGGCCGCCAAAAAAGGCGGGAAAAATTCAACATTGTCCGATTTCAATGAAATTTGGTTTCCAAATAGGTATTGATGTCACAACTTGAAAACTAATGTAAAAATTTGTTCGCTTACAGCCATTTTCAGAATGGCTGCCAAAGAAGGCAGGAAAATTCAACATTGTCCGATTTCAATGAAATTTGGTTTTCAGGTGGATATTGATGTTGCGACTTCAAAACCGGTGTTGAAATTGTTAGTTGACTGCCATTTTCAAAATGGACGCCATAAAAGGTGGGAAAATTCAACATTGTCTGATTTCAATGAAATTTGGTTTCCGAATAGATACTGATGTTGGGACTTCAAAACCGGAATTGAAAAGTGTTGAGTGCCATTTTCAAAATGGCCACAAAAAAGGCGGGAAAATTCAACATAGTCTGATTTCAATAAAATTTGGTTTCCAAATAGATATTAATGTCGTAACTTAAAAATATGGTGTTGAAAGTTGTCTTTGACTGCCGTTTACAAAATGGTGTCTGAACTTCAAAACTTGTGTCGAAAGTGGTCCTTAGCAAGAACTTTTTTGTCAAAAAAGCGCAACAAAGAAATATAGTAAAACATGATCAAACTTAAAATACAGATCAAAGTTCCAAAGTTTTAGGGAATGAAGTTCAAATGTATAACTTACATGTTAGCTTGGCAACTGAAAGCCAGATGAGCGATACAGGCTCCTTGGAGCCTCTGGATGGCCGCCAAGTGCGATTTCAATGAAATTTGATTTCCAAGTAGAAATTTATGTTGCGACTTCAAAACCGAAGTTGAAAATTGTTTGTTGACTGCCATTACAGAATGATGTCTCGACTTCAAAACTGGTGTCGAAAGTGGTCCTTAGCAAGAAAGTTTTTTGTCAAAAAATCCCAACAAAGCAATATAGTAAAACATGATCAGACTTTAAAAACAGTATACATTTATTTAATGGGTATGCAGGCAACAGACCATAATATTTGTCCCTTGGTACTGGGAACCACCAAAGTGTTCTATTGCCCAAGGCCAACGGCCGAGGGCAATAGAACACTTGTGTGGTTCCCAGTACCGTTGGCCTTGGGCAATAGAACACATTGGTGGTTCCCAGTACCAAGGGACAAATATTATGGTCTGTTGCCTGCATACCTATTAAATAACTGTTTTATTACCTTATATTGATATATTTCAAAATAAAAACGAATGTATGACAAGGAAATAATAGGGCTTAAAAACTATCTCAAAACAACTTTCTGGCTGTCAACTTATCAAGAAGAAGTAGCAAATTCAATGTTACACATAAATGAGTTAAAGGTAATGGAAATGCATTTGTCCAACAATATTAAAATATATCGTCCATTTTGGTGCTATGTTTTTATTTTTTTCACTGTGAACGTTATTTTTGTCATACATGTATTAGTGACTGAGTTGCAGATTCCCTTAGAAAGTTCAAATGTAAGACACTTCATTTCACGGGGCAATAGACCTCATCGGTCAATAGATTCGATCGGTCAATAGACCGCGCCGGTCAATAGACTCCATCGGTCAATAGACCGCACCGGTCAATAGACTCCATCGGTCAATAGACTGCACAGGTCAATAGACCTCATCGGGCAATAGACACACAGGGATATGAAAATACCAAATTATAGACGAAAATACTTTATACATTTTGCAATAAAAGCACCAAATCCCATATCTGTACTGATTAATTCGGGCCTCAAACCCTATTTCTCTGTAATTTATGTTTACACACAAATATGCAGTGTTTTCGTAATTTTTTACTTCTACATAGTCGTCATGACATTATGATTCGCTGAGTATTGTCAGCTCATAGTCTGATTACATGTAAACGGGTGTTTCGACTCTTATTTTTAATAAGCGGCGAGTCTCTTCAGTGGCCTCCGCTTATGTTTGCAGATTAGTTTATTTATAATTGTATTTTACACACAATATATGTTGGACCATACACCAGTTTTTATCGCACCAATCTTTTGTTTATTTAATACTGTTTTCTATACAGTTCATGTAATTTTAATAATTACAATGCATTTGGTTTTCGAAGGTTTATCCTTCAGTTATAAACGATTTATTCGTCCAGTAATTCTCTGAGGTTTTCCTTCCTATATCAGTGAATCATTTCTTTAGTAATTCTTGAAGGTTTTTCCCTCTGCTATAAGCGATTGTTGGAAAGGTATTAAAGATAGTTTTGCACCTTTCATTTTGTTTCAATAATCGCCAATGTTTTATTAACATCCGCTTTAGTTGCTTAATAGCGGGATTGTATTTTGTAACGAACACCAAGCTTTTAGCTTTTGATCTTTTATCATCTTGTAAAAGATTTTTTCTTCTTAATGTTGTTGTTTCATTGATAATATTTTGAATTTCTGATGAGCTATAACCTCTTTTGGTTAGCCTTTGTTTGAATTCTTCGATTAGTTCGCATATTTCGTATTCATTGTTAGTATTTCGTATGTGACGAATAATTTCGCCTTTTATAAAGCCTTTAAACACCCCTTTTGGGTGTGAGCTCGTCCCTTCGAGATATTGAAAGGTCTCAGTTTTTTAGTGTATGTTTTCATGTCAAGAGTTCCATTCAGATCGAATCTATCGCCTTTATATATTAATGTATCTAGAAACACAATCTCAAATTTTGAGATTTCATATGTGAATTTAAGGTGTTTGTGGCTATTATTAGCTATTTGGAAGAGTTCGTGTATCTCTTCAGTTGTTCCTGTATAGATAAGGAAATCATGAATTTATTTATGATGTGATAGCAGTACATATGAACAGCTATTAGAAAAGTCAAAGATGCCATCATTGAAATTTCTTAGCTATAGAAGTATATAAGATATGATATAAGGAAACACCAGAATATTTAATATGATTGTTTTGAAATAGAATGCTAATTCTCTTATATATAAAAATATTACAGATGTACCCAGGGTGAATACAACGTGGTATGGTCTACATTTAATAAGGTATGCTGTCTCTAAACTGTGGAATGATTACCTTCAGGACTAAGGGAAGATATGAGTTTAAATCAGTTTAAGGGATTAATAAATAAATGGGTTGGGCAGTGGGGACTTGTATTTGTTCTTTCTGTAATTGGTTTTCTTTTTTCACCGTCTGGCAGCATACATATGTATAACTAAGTTATTTATTTATGTAACATTTAGTAATTTTGTTTATTTTGCTGTTTGCTATCGCTTAATTGTGGCTTTGCTTTGGCTTAATGCTCTTGCTTTGTTTTTTTTTATTCTGCTTTGGCTTGATTTGAGGTGCATCCACTATTTCTTCTGTGGAATTTTTTTAACTTTTTCGATTAATAATTTTTATTTTTTATTTTTATTCCTTTTTTTTCTTTTATCCATTTTAGTAAATGTTTTTCATTGATTAATTTAATCTGATGATAATAATTTCATATTATTTTAACTTTTAACTTAGTCTAAATTATTTGTTTTCTTTTTTTTTATCTCTAAATTTAATTAATTATAGACATATTTTGTTGATTATTGTGTATGCTTTTATGTAGTGCTTAATGTTTTATAATTGCAAGAATGTATTTGTTGTGTTTAATGTTTGTCATTATGTCGGTTTGAAAAGCTCTACAGAGCGTATGTTGTTTGTTTTATGTTTTACCGACTTTAAATAAATTTTTTTGACTTGATCGAGTCGATTGTAAGAAAACTTGGCATTATAAAATACTGAGATGTTATCACTATAAACAGGTAGCCAAGAAAATATTTGGAAATTAAAAAAAAAGAAAATATAAAATATAAAAATATGATAGTGTATCCATATGAGATGTTCTCTCAAGAGCAAATACACCATAACTGAAATGTATATAGAGCATGTTCAGCTTTGTATACAGCACAGGTCACACTGTCGATGGGTGAAATAGAATCCTTTAACACAACACATTTTGTTAAGAACTACTCTTAAGTTAAACGAGATGTATGTCAAGAATGAGGTAACGTAGATGTTAGACTATTTGATCAACAACATTTTTGTTGAATTTGTAGGCCATTTTCAACAGACATTTTTTAGAGATCGAAATGGGAAATGACTATGCGCCGAATATAGTTCATTTATTCGTATGAAGCTAAATTTTTCACAAAGCCTACTGCAGACAAAGCAGAAACATCGAGTCCAGTCCTTTGATTTCAGCTCTGCTACATAGACGATATACCTTCTCTGAATAAGCTATTACATCAGATCCTTCCAATGAGTTTGAAACTTACTGACATTGATACATCTATTTTAGCTTCGTACCTTTTTTGTTGCACATTGACAAAGATAGATATTTTAAATCTTTATACTATTCGACAAACGTGAAATTTTTTAACTTCCCAATTGTGAATTTTCCACTTCTTAGCAGCAATTCGCCTACCTCTCCAACGTATAGAGTGTACATTGAACATTTGATTCGTAACTATAGAGCATGTATTTATACTTTGATTTTTTTGGATATAGCAACTGTCTTTAAAGCTTCTGTTCAGCCTTTGTTACTACGTCCCTTAACAATCATATGGATTCTATTTTAAAAAATATGTTTCTACACTATATGGTGTTCGGTAACGAATCCACTATTAATTGTACACACCATTCTCTTGAGAGGTTACTATCTTGCCGCTAAGAAAGAGCAAGTTCATAATTTGTTTAATAACATGACGTTTGTCATATAGCTTAGATTTCAAACGAAACAAAGAGATGTGGGGTAAATGTACAAAAACATGGTAAGTTAGGCAAATAGAAGAAAGCTTTTATCTTTTACATCTTGAAATCACTATTAGGCCTTCAGAAAGGAGCAACTCGTACATCATAGCATAGAGTAATAATTCATAAGGATTATAGTAAATTCAAGACGACCTTCAGCTAATACATATGCATGATAACATTAAGCTAATGAAATGTTTTTATTGTTGTTCTTTTTCTTGAAGTCATCTTTAGGCCTTTCAACAATGAACATTGTACAGCAAAATATTCAAGCACGAGGCAGAGGTGGAAGCATCATAGGTCTGTTTAATTTCAAGTCAACTTGGACGGTTATAAATAATATTTTATTTGGGATCATTAAGAGAAAGTGTGAGAAAAAGTTTAATACTCTAAGCTAGATTTTTTCAATGAAAATGGGCAAAAATGTCAAAACAAATGCCAAAAATTGCTAAAATTGGTCACTTTCAAACAACTGTACCAAAATTATTTGCATAGCAACCTATGAATTTTTCTTTATATATTTAATTCATAGGGTAAGAACATACGAAAAATCAAGGTTTGAAAAAAGTTAAATACTTTAAATTTTGGCTCCTTACCAGGGTACATCCTTAATTGAACAAAATCAATTTTAGGACTATTCACACTGAAATTACTCCATTGATCTACCTCTGGATATATAGTTTCTATATTGATAGCCCTGGAATCTTAAAATAAGAACTTATAACAAATGTGATGACATTTACATTAAGTATGATGACAATTTTAGCTGCACATTTTTTTAGATAAAAGATTCACCTGGAATATAAGTAAAAGAAGAAATATACTGAGAGCCAAGAAACACTTACTTTTTTCTGACAAAAATTCAAAGGTTTGTATCTTCTTATTGTTCCTGGATTTTAATTTTTCAGATATATTGACAATAAATATTTCTGTCAATTTACACAGATAACTAATTTTCAATTACAAATTCCACATTTGATATGATGAAATCCTAAAATTTTAACCGTATGGAGGAGTCCCCTGAACAAAATTACCTAAAATTGTCTATTTTCTTATGCATTTTAGGCTTACTGTGATCAGATTCTGATGAACGCTTATGAGTTTTGACTTTGACCTACATGAGATCATGGGGATTTTGGAATTAGTAATGGCGTAAAAATCACAGTGTTGGTATGAAAGGCAGACAGATATTCCCAGAAATGGTGTAACAGAATGGGATTGTTGTTTTCTTTGGCTTAAACCATGAAATGTTGCGTTTCTAGACATAGACCACGATTAAAAACTCTATGTTTATCCTACAACTTTAAAACCTAATAAAATCCTCATACACATTTATTAACATACAGTCTAGGTAAAACTATTACCTGGAAAGCATGAAATATGATGACCGGCATGTTAAACTGACATTTGGAGTTCAATCACAGAGGGCTCAGGATTTTGTGTAAATATTTTAATTTATGACAAATAACACCCATTTTTAGCTCACCTGGCTTAAAACTTTGCGACCGTCGTTCGTCAACAATTTCAAAAATCATCTCCTCTGAAACTGCTCAGCCAGTTGTAACCAAACTTGGCCTGAAGCATCACCAGGGTATGCAGTTTCAAAATTATGTTCGATTAGTCGGAAGACCAAACAAAATGGCCGCTGTTGCTAAAAAAAAAGAACATAACGGTAAATTTCTTTTTGTAAATAACTTTAAACCGTTACAGATATCAAAAATTGACTGGGAGAAAAGATCTACCAGTCCTGTAATTTTGAAGAAAATTAAAAAAAACGTCTCGGAGTTATTGCCCTTTTTCCAGAAAATTTTTCAAATCTTGAAATATTATAGTTTTTTATTGGAAAAACTGTAACAGATAGAAGTCAACTTTACATTGCAAAAATGTTCAGCATACCAAGCTCTACCCACCTAGAAATTTTGAAGAAAATCTAAATACCTATGTAGGAGTTATTGCCCTTTATTTGTGGAAAGAGCAAAAGCACTGTCACAAAAACTGCTGAGTCAGGGATATGTACAGCCCTTGTTACTTTCGTCCCTTCAGAAAGTCTATGGCCGTCACCACGACATCATAGATAGATATGAAATGTCAGTGTCACAAATGAAAACTGACATTTTTAGCTAGATTCACGTCTTCCCGAATTTGACATTACCGGTTTTGACTTTACCCTNTGACGGGTGCTGTATACAGAGCAGGACATGCTTACCCTTCCGGACCACCTGATGTCACTCTCGGGTTTTATGGGAGTTCACACTGTCAGTGCTTTAGTTTTTTGTGTTCAGTTCTCTTGTTAAATTTTAGTTTTGTCTTCGTCAGTGATGTTTGTGATACCGATTTGTCCCTATCTATGTTTCAATTATTCTAAAGTGATTACAAAAAAAATTACAAAAGCTTTTCAAAGTTTTCCCTTGTTAATGTTTGAGGGTTAGAGAAATTACACATACCATGGTTCTCAATTGGTTTTGTGTCAGGGTTAGAAAATGACAATAGCCAATCAGTTACCTAACAGATCTTTCAAACCATATGCCTCACTGACCGTGTGACGGGTGCTGTATACAGAGCAGGACACACTTACCCTTCCGGAGCACCTGATGTCACTCTGTTTTTTTTTGTGAGTTCACACTGTTAGTGCTTTAGTATTTTGTGTTGTATATGTAGTGGTTGTGTGTTTTGTGGGCATGTAGTGTCTGTGGTTTTCCGTCTTCTGGTGTTCTTGATTTTGCCTTGTCTCTGGAATTTGATTTATGTAATCTTGTGCTTTGTTCCTTAGGTATTCTACTGCCGTTGTTTTATACACCACTGCAAATCTTGGTTACATCGTCCGTCCATCAGCGTCGTCGGTCAACAATTTCAAAAATCTTCTCCACTGAAACTGCCTACCCAATTGTAAGAAAACTTGGCCTGAAGAATCACCAGGATATTAAGTTTCAAAATTATGTTCGATTTGTCAGAACACCAAACAACATAGCCGCTGTTGCTAAAAATAGAACATAGCGGTAAATTGCTGGTTTTTTGCCAATAAGTCAAAAACCGTTACAGATATCAAAAAATTGAAGGGAAGTGAAAATTATGAGCATGGCAAGATCTACATACCCTGCAATTTGAAAAAAGTCCGAAAACCCGTCTTAGAGTTATTATATTGTTCTTTTTCCTTAAAATTTTCAAAAGTTTAAGGCATTTTACTTTTTATTGGAAAAAAGTACAACAAATAGAAGTCAACTTTAAATTGCAGAAATGTTCAGCATACCAAGCCTAAAATTTTAAAAGAAAATCTTGGTATCCATATAGGACTTATTGCCCTTTATTTGTCAAATTTTAACAGTCTATACATTTTGTCTTATATTTCAAAAAACATTTGAGATAGAGGTAAAGTTTGAATAGCAAAAGTGTTCAGCTCATCAAGAACTACAATTTCTACATATGTTCAACGGGTTCACATTTCATCCAGGATGGCCCCAATCGGGGAACATACTTAAACATAGGACCGTATGAGATAATGTTGTAATTGCTATTTCTTGAAAAGAGTAACTTGATGGTCATCGACAAAATGTTGTATATTGGTACCAATTAGAAGTCTAAAATGGTTGTCATAGGGAGTACAGTTTTTGACATAAAATTCTATTGGAAAATGTTCTATAATGTTGCTTCTTGAAAATCGTTTCAAACATCAAATTGATATCAAAACTGTAAACTTCCAAGTATATACTCCAGAGGAAAACTTCATTATCAAACAAACAATACCAATATCATTTTTTTTTCAAAAATACTCCCTGTAATTAAAGAACTTCATTAGACTACCCTGAAACCGGATGTAGAATATGTGGTCCATTTTCTATCAATTTTATTTCAGTATATTTCAAAATTTTCAGCATATGAAAGCCAATGAAGTTAAAAGTGCACATGTTATTCACTGCCGTCAGCATGTTATGTAATAATATATTTTGTCAACAAAGAGAAATATCTGTCTCGAAAATAACGATTGCCAATGATATGGAAATTTTACGGTTGTCATCACGATTTCATAGAATGTCAGCACGTTTCTATCAAATTATGCAAAAATTCAAGAATCTGTACAGAGTTTCTACTTATCTTGTCCTTAATGCCTCCTTTTGTTATCTCCGTACCACCATATTTTTCCATTTGGTGTGTTGCTACAGTAACCAACACGGTGAAGAGGAAGCATCCAGGGTACTTATGGTAGATCGAGTCTCATACAAATTTCAGACGGATATTTCTTATTTCCAGATATTTTGGGATCCTCAACCTAAATGGTCCAAATATAAATGAAAATTTGCCACCGATTATATTTTTTTGCTATCAGGATGTCGTTTTGAACTTGCCACAAAATTTGAGCAAAGCTCATTGTTGAAGGCACCATGTCGATTTTTATATGAAGAACAACAATAATAGCGTTTTGCTATATATTACTAGAGACTTTGTTGCATACATTCCATATGCTTTCATTGTCTATTTAAAAACTATGCCAAATTTGGTGCTTTCAATCAAATAAGGGCACTTTGAAAACATGCTTATTGTTCAACTTTCAGGTAAAATATCTGTCGGACTTTTTCTAGATATTAGCTTACATTGGAGCTTTTGCCATCACTTTGCGTTCGTCGTGTGCCCATCAACAATTCAAAAAGTCAAACTTGACCTAAATCATCACCTGTTTATTTCAAATCTGTGTTCGGATACTCCGAAGACATGGCCGCTGTTACTTAAAAAGGTACATAGGTTTAAATTGTTGTTTTACCGATTAACTAAAACATCCTTACTCATATTAAAAATCTGTTGGAATGAAAATGATCAGCCTAGCAAGAACTAACCTTTCAGCAATTTGGAAGAAAGTCCGAAAACTCGTCTTTGATTGCCCCTTTTAAGTAAAATGCTCAAAATGTTTTAATGTTTGCCTTCTAAGTTAAAAATGATTAAAGACAGAGTTTAAATTGCATAAATCGTGTGCATATTAAGACCTACATACCCTAATTTTGCAGAAAATCTTAGTACTCATATATTATTTATTGCCCTTTTTGTGTCGCCTTCACACGTACATACTTTAGTAGTTGTTTTTGTTGTCCGTAACACTTTTTCGCAACACTTCTTTTTTCAGCAACTTCAAATTACAGCCTCTTGCATTTTTTATGTGACTTAAGTATGGAGTCATATATTGCTCCTACTTATTCCAGGTTTGTCTGACATCTACTTCCTGTTTACCAATATGGAATATTTTTAGCAAATACTGCCAATGGTAAAACTTTTCGTAAACTCTTTTCTATGCAAAAAAAAAAAATCAAAATTACTTGAAATTTTGTGTGAAACTTTAGTAAGGAGTCCCATATTGCTTTTACTGAATTCCAGATCTGTCAGTCATCTACTTTCTGTTAACTGACTTGGAATATTTTAGCAAATACTGTCAATTATCAAAATTTTCACACCATAAATCACAGCCACTTGAAACTATTTATGTGACATTATGTGATATCCCATATTGCTCTTCCTGATTAACGACATGGAATATTTTCAGCAAATACTGTCATAAGTAAGAATAATTTCGTAACCTTTTCTCAGCAACCACAAATCACAGCCACTTAAAAATGTTGTATGCGACTTGAGTATGAGGTCCCATTATTCCATGTCTGTCGGGCATCTACTTCCTGTTTACCGACATAGATATTTACGTTTCGAAGATCAAATTTTACAAGGGCAGTGCAAGGGACACACGCCTTCCATTGAAGACTCAAAATTTATGCCAACTTGTTGCAAGTTTTATCTGTTTTGTGTTGTATTTCAAAAACTATTCGGTATATGAAGTAAGTTTGATTGCAGAAATATTCAGCGTGCCAAGGACTACAATTTACCCACGTCTAAGTAGTTTGCATCCCATCCAAAATGGCCACCAACTGGAACATAGTTTGACATAATCCCTTCAAAGATCTGATACCACTGGATCAATTGCAACGGCACTTTATTGCAATAGTCGTTGAATAGTCCCCATTTCTGGCAGATTAACACCTCATCTAAGATGACGGAAAATAGGTTCTATGATATAGCATTGTACCCTATGGGAAAACAGATTCAAAGATCTTGCTCTACCTTTCTTTGTCGACTGGGACAAAAAATTGAATCCTTTAGAAAATACTTCTAGGTCATATACAAGATGGCCACCAGCGGAAAAAAATGTTTAACATAAGAATCTATTGGGACACTTTCAGAGATCTCCTTAGAAACCACTTGGCCTATTGAACCAAATTTGATCCCAATAGTCCTCAATTGTTCCCATTAAAAATGAGCCGGAAAGTTCGAGAAGAGATGGGCGACTGTACTGGTCCCTGGTTTAACATTGGAACCTTTGGAAGGCATATTAAAAGATCTTGTCCTCTGCACCGTGTATTGGTGTCAATCTATCTTTAACAATGCATCATCCATCGTAATGGCAGAGTACTTCCCAGATAGAAAAATATTCTACAGAATATAATATAAATGACCATTTCTGTCACAGATCCGTTGGGTTTTTTTTATTCGTCTTATGCATTTTGCAAGGTACTTGAATCGAATTTCATGGTATCTAACTACACAGCTGACTGATTGGGTCCTGAGTAAGGAACAATTTGTCTAGCCAGAGTAGTCAGGCCATCAAACAGATAGCCTGGCCAAAACTGCAACTGTTAAAATACCGCTCAAGGGCATTATAAAAGGCTATGTTTCCTGCCCTTTTATATTTCTCCCTTTTTTCAAAATTCGTTGCCTGCCTATGTTTATTTCTTCTTTTAATTTGATGAATTGATTGATTTGTTCACGACATAAAACTCTAACAAATCAATCAATCAGTCAAGGCGTTTCGGGCAATTTTGCTAAATCAACATACAAATGGAAATAGTCCATTCTTTTTTTTCTTTTCTTTGTGTGTTTCATTTTGTAGGTTGTGGCTAATAACACATGACTGGTTTGAGCGATTCTGATTCCCTTTTATACCCTTTTCCAAGGGAATTCGGTCGTTTTACCTATTGACATATTTCCTTTTCCGCTTCGCATTCTTTGGTAACTTCGGTATTTAGTTATTTGGTATATGACAAATGAATAACAAATCCCTTTTAAGCTCAAAACTATAAAATGTACTGCAACCAAGAATGTCATCAATATATACTGTGATATAGCATACTCAACAAGGAGATGAATCGTGGTTTGGATTATCTAGACACTATAGATTTATAGGAGTATCTATATTCCACTGAACGGACCTCCTGCAACAGTTTTAAAACATATGATTTTTCTTCGCCGTTTATTACTCTACAACATGTTAAAGTAACAACCATTGATGAGGGATTTTATGCAGCAGTTGTTCTCTACAATTAAGGATGACAAAAAGATTCGACTTATTTTGTTAATTTCAGATTGATTCTAAAAAGGGTATAAATAGGAGGATATTATCATGTAACTGATGATATTTTGATGACAAATGTACCAGCCCAGCAGACAATAGGATACCTAAGGGCAATAATTGTTCGCCATTTCTGCAAATTTATTCCTTTATTCGGAAGACGCTAGGTTCATACAGAGACAAATTCGTAAAAGAGAGAGTTAGCCAAGTCTTTTAATTTTAATTTCCTTTCTATAGGTGGTGTTTTTAATTGAACAATCCTCAATTTAAAGATTCATCTTTTATAAACAAATGAACTAAAACTTAACAACCAACAAATACACCATCACTCGCTTCAAATCTGGAATCGCTAATTCTGGACGTCCGAAATCAAAACTTAACTACATGCGTGAGGTTTGAATTTCAAATAATTAACTCATTTTTGAGCTGTATTATTCCCAATCTCCTGCATATGGCCTCTACGTTTCACAATCCATTCCGTACTGTCGTTTTTGTAGTAAGCACATGTATTTTTTCAACATTTCGAAATTACAGTATCAAAAACTTACCAATGTTATCTTCAAACACTGTTCCACTTGTCACTACTAAAGTTTTATGATCTCCACCATGATATGACGAATTGCTACAATGCTCCTTTCACAAATGAGAGAGAATAGACATTTTAAGTAGATGCAAAATTCATTACCGAACTGGAAAACAAGAATTATTACACCTGGACGTTTCAATGTCCTTGTGAGGTGTGCAACGCTAGGAGCAGTTCATGTTGACTTCTCTGGAGCACCTGATGATTCCTCCACTTTTTGTGCTGGGCCAACCGGCACCTGAATCAGAGCTGCCAGATAGTGTATAGGGAAATGACCTGTCTGTGTGGGGTAGCCATGTCATAATACTGGGAAGCCTAACCGCGAACTATTGTAATTAAACTGTGCGGAGAAACGCCCCAAGACCTGTGCCTGCGTCTGGCAGTAACCACTGAATTTTGAACATTATTATATGGTATGCAAAACCCAATTTTACAGTTTTCTTATTTTAACAAGTTCTCCAAAGTTTCAGATATGACTGCAACTAGACTTAACTTTGACCAGAAATTTAAGGAGACATTATCTAGCTTTGTAAAAAGAAATTTGATTGATTACTGATACGTACTTAAAGTAACAATACATCTAAAAAAATAGAGCCAGTTTAACTTTTCAGATAACGCTTCATATAAACAATGTAATAAATAAAACATTTTAATAATGTACTTTGTTTGAATCAATAGAAACTTTAGCAATACAGAATTTGTAGCACTTTCAAATTAAACAATTCATAAAAATGTCTAAACTGGATGTTGAATGCTGGTTTATGCGTACTTTGTAAAGGAATAAACCGATCCTATCAATTTATGATGTAATTCACGAGGCAATTTTATTTAGAAGAGATTTTTTACACACAACATAGCAAGCGACCCTCTCAAGATAAGATAACATTATCTAGAATAAGGCTTTCATTGATAAAAATGACAAAACAGAGCTATGTTGTTTCTTCAATTCCAGATCTTTTTTCAAACTTAAACGGTTTTCAAAAAATGAGATTAACAGATAAAAACGTTGAAAATTCGCAGGTTGTCTAGACATACAGCACGAAATATAGTGGAAACACGCCAAGTTTTATCATGATACTTTTATAATTCCAACAATCAAGACGTTTTGTAAATCGAATAGGTAATAAACAGTGTTTTTACAATTAATTTGTTACCACACCTTCATATTATAAACGCCCATAAAATAATAAAACAGATATATAGGAAAAAGAAGGGAAACGGGGAATATGTCAAAGAGGCAACGACCCAAAGGGGAGTAATAACAACTCAAAGCCATCATAAGATCTTCAATGAACGGTGAGGAAACCCCACACCCAACGGCAGGTCGGTGTTGGCCCCTAAATAAAGAGTAATCAAGTTCAGCGAAATAAACATCA
>MJUU01059712.1:52946-73706 GCA_002080025.1 Modiolus philippinarum | reverse complement strand
TATACCTATATAAAAGTATAATATCAAAATCTGATAAAGGTCTCTCCTGGGCTGAAAACAACACTTGAAAGGATACTTACCATAATAAGAACGGTTTTCTTAACTTCCTTTTATTCTCATTATAGGAATAAAAGTAATTTTGGAGGAGTTTGTCGATGTGTAAACGCGGCCGACTCGCTCACAAACTGAAAGTTTGTGAGTGAAAGGACGCGTTTACACATCCATAAACTCCTCCCAAATTACTTTAATTTCTTATTATTCCAATCCTTTGACCTTAAAACAATGTTTTCACTGATTTTGACGTCAATATATACTGCACTATTTTTCTCGGAGTGTATTAATGGGCAAGAAGCGTTTATAGAGAAAATAACTTCGTTGTTGTTCGTGACGTTGACCAATGAAATTGGACGTTGAAATAACAATTGGAATGATGATGCTATAAACTAGTTCGGTAATTTTGTTATTACATCCATTAAACTAGGCTTGTGATTATAGAATAATACTTTGTTATATTGTGCTTTTGACAAAGAAATTTGTAATTTTGTGCCCATCGAAATATCCAACCATTTGAAAGCATAAGGTGAAATAAGCTAAACATCCATTAATACATTTTCTACTAAGTTTACTGTAAATGGTACATCTTTTCATTTATAAGATTGGTCAATGTGCCATATTAAGGAATATTGCAGCTAACTGATTTACTTAGTGCTTCCCTAAATTTACCATTATGTAAACCTATTCGGTCAGTTACATAGCATTTTTGCATGTTTTCAACCGACAGCTTATTGACTTGTCACTTGGATATCATCCATCATATAATAAAGGAATCCCCAATATCATAATCATTGAATCATTTCAAACAGGTTAAAAAAGTACAATAAATAGTTACATTATAAACGTAAGTTATTTCATCACTTTTCAAATAATTTTAATGCCCCGGATCTTTAGATCGGGGGCATATTGTTTTTGTCCTGTCTGTCTGTCTGTCCGTAACTTTAACCTGGCTAATAACTTTTGAATGAGATGCGATTGGCATTTCATATTTGGTATGTGTATTGATCATGTAAAGTTGAACACCATTATGCAAATTTCACTAAGTACAGGTCAAAGGTCAAGGACAGAGAGGCCAAAAGGCCTGTCTGTAGATTTTGCTATTGCTCGTTAATTACAATTACTAGAGGCTTGATATTCTATATGTGATTAGATCTAATGGAGCTTAGTATAAATCTGCCCCAAAAAATGGGTCAGCTCTAAGATGAAGGTCACAATTTGAAAACTTTAACAAAAACTTTTAACGTTGCCTATATCTTTTCAACCAGATGTGATTTGGCTTGTATATTAGTGATGCGAAGCTGAACAGCATTGTGCAAGTTTCATTAAGGCCAGGTCAAAGGTCAAGGTCACAGAGGTCAAAATATCTAGATTTTGCTCGTTCATCACAATTGCTAAAGGCTTCATATTCTATATGTGAATCGATCAAATAGAGCTTAGTACAAATCCACCAAACATTCAGGGTCAGGTCAAAGGTTAAGTTCACTGAGTGCACATTCGAAAACTTTAACAAAAATGTTAACATTATCTATACCTTTTCAACCAGATGTGATAGGACCTTCATATTTGGCCTGTATATTGATCATTTACGGCTGAACACCATTATGCTAATTTCATTTAGGTCAGGTCAAAGGTCAAGGTCACAGAAGTCAAAAGGTCAAAATCTAGATTTTGCCTTTTGCTCGTTCATTACAATTGCAAGAGGGTGATATTCTAAATGGGAATAGATCTAATGGAGCTTAGAACAAATGTCTACTCAACCTTACTTTCTAGTATATATTGCAATTTTGTAGCATTACTTTTGTATTGTTGACATGATTGGGGGCATAGTGTTTTACAAACACATCTTGTTTATTTTTTATTATTATCTTCGAAATAAAATTGAATACTTTGAATTTTTGTACATAGCAAAGGAACATCCAGTATTGTTCTTTGTTTATTGGATGTTAAATAACATCGATTTGATGATGAAGATGGTCAGATAGATATAAAGGTGGTTTGAGTACAAACATGTACGCACTAAGTCAAGCTATCTAACGTTATTATGAACTATTATGACATGATTTGTTGCATTTTAAACATATTTCTCTTTTTTACGCATTTGTTCGCAAGTCCGGGTACGGTGTTGTAATTTTATGTTTTAAATTTCATTATAAACATAATTCACAATTCTATTCATATTGGTACAGATTCTTAGCAATAAACTAGCCTAATACAAATAAAACTGCTTGAAGCGCCCAAGATATAATTTGCGTAAAATCGACATTATTATCCCTCTGATATTATCCCAAGTCAGGACCATTGCTGTCGACAATGTACCAAGTCAGGAGCATTGCTGTCGACAATGTACCAAGTCAGGAGCATTCCTACCGACAATGTACAAAGTCAGGAGCATTGCTGTCGACAATGTACCAAGTCAGGAGCATTGCTACCGACAATGTACAAAGTCATGAGCATTGCTGTCGACAATGTACCAAGTCAGGAGGATTGCTACCGACAATGTACAAAGTCAGGAGCATTGCTGTCGACAGTGTACCAAGTCAGGAGGATTGCTACCGACAATGTACAAAGTCAGGAGCATTGCTGTCGACAATGTACCAAGTCAGGACCATTGCTGTCGACAATGTACCAAGTCAGGACCATTGCTGTCGACAATGTACCAAGTCAGGACCATTGCTGTCGACAATTTTTAATTACTTTCCACCTGTTTAATCTTTTTGCCTCATGGACTTGACTCTTGACAATTGATTCTGCTCGGTAATTTGTTATCCCCATTTTCTATTCCAGTCGATGACGTTCTTGAGGACTGTCATGATAAGCAACTACATACCTACCACCAAATGGACAACAGAAAAGTATCAAGTGATGTATTTTGCAAGACTTTGAAATACAGTAGCTATGGATATTTTTTTGGGTATGTTACGATGCAACTATTTCCCGCTGGATAAACATGGTAACAATTTTAAGAAACAATGAAATAATAAGGAGACTCTAGTCTCTACAAATACATGTTAAAGTGAAGCAATCGAACAACGTTTTTATTGTTGTTCTTCATCTTGAATTCATCATGAAGCCTTCGCTGATACCTCATATAGTAAGTCCCAGACGGCCAATAGCACAGGTTTGAGCGGAATAATTGGGGTCGCCTTAGCATGAAAACTTTTTATGTTTTATAAATTTAAGTTTGGAAACGGGACTTACAAGATTTTTTTAAATGATGGCCTAACTATGCACACAATGTTAATATAAAGAAGCAAGACCTACGACAGGTAGGATTATATTTTGAAATTTTATTTCTTTCTTAAAATTTGTCTGGCAAGGAGAACCTACAACCTCATGAAGAAACATGTACGACTTTGCGAGTAGTATTGCATGGGTATATTATGTGTCCATTTTATCTTAATATTTTTATTGTTTTGTTGCAATTTGAAAAAAAAAATTACATGTTTTTAGTTTTTATTGATATACAACAATGTCCAATATGAACAATAAATATATAAATATATATCTGTTGCCTTATAGATATGATACAAGCATTTACATTTGAATTTAAGTATTCATTGTTCCTTGAGATGCGATATGTACATTGCCCTTATACTGCATGAATATAAATATTCAATAATATCCTGTAATTTTTAGCCATGTAGTATGAATATGAAGATTATGACAGCAAGAAGCAAACAACATAAAATGTCATTTACATTGAAATAACTCATACAAACATCATATTTATCAACACATCCGTCCTGCAATACATCTTAGGAACCTATATTTGTATATTCTGAGAAAAAAAATCTAAATTACAATTATTCCATGCTCACGAAACTTTCTATATAAACAGAACATTTGCAATTATTACTGAAACTTGAGAAAAATATTGGTATATATACGAACAAGTCATTAGAACAAAATTGGTATATATACGAACAAGTCATTAGAACAAATCTAGTATGTGCCATACAAAAACTGGAAGAACTAATATCTGCAAAGCCAATAGAGGCAAAACATAATTTTAAATCACCCCCCGAGGACTTTTTAGTACAAAATTTTTCATTAGATTTAACATTAACATCCCAGATGATTTAACTAACAATTATTTTATAATGTAAAGCAACATTACTCAGGCGAGCCTAACAGTCTCCTGGGAGCCCATTTTTTGTGTAGCAAATACTTGATTGAAACGTTAGCTCAAGGTAAAATACGTTTTTGTTTTGTCTTTTTTTCACCTGAATGTATTATGATTTGCTCAATTTATTACAATATATTTGAAATTAGAAAAAAAAATTAAAATTTCGCAATTAGCGATGTTATCACAATTATAACATCCAATGATTGTATATATTGTAAAAAAATGTAAACAGGGATCGCTCCAAACATACCATCGTTACTTCTGTATCTGGTAATATAATCGGGAGTGTTTTATATTGTATTGTTGTTAGGGTGAACACTAACGAACGTTGTATTGAAGCTGAAATATTGAAAGATCTGAATTCAAATTCTAACATTGGATTTCTCTGATTGGTGCCGTTGTCTTAGACGACTTTCGGAAAGACTTTGGATTTGTGGAGTTATGATGAGTATCCGAATGTGACCGACTGCTAAACATATCACGATTTCGTTTGAAAAATATACAAATTTTCCTGCATAACTCTTTTTTAAATGTGTCCCAGAATTTTTCACTGAACCAACAATAAAGAATAAAATTCAAAGCCGATTTCAAAGTCAACAAAAATATGGTTACTTCAGTTATAATGTGAACAGTACTAGTAATACCTATCATTGTGTACCGTACACCAACACTACGGAAAGCCATGACGCACACATATGGTGCCTGACATAGGAAAAACACAATTATAATACTAATCAACATTAAAGTTACACGTCTCTGCTCTCGTCCAAGAACATTGTGCAAATTGGCATCGGCTCCTAAAGTGTCTAACAAGTAATGAGTAGATTTCCGAATTTCTATAATTAATCGAATGTTTAGGTATAACAGAGCAAGAAATGGCACCACGGCAATCAACACGCAGTCAAAAATCCACGCATATACGATTTTATAGTTGACATTTTTTCCAAGTGAAGTTAAATCGATAAATTGTTTTTCTTCGCACGCATAGAAACCAGTTTTAACATCATATTCAAAGAAATTTGGAATTCTACACAAAAATGCAAATATGAACACACAAACGTTGATTATTCTTGCTCTCTTCACTGTACATATAGTATTTGCCTTTAGTGAATGACATATTGCTATGTATCTCTCTATTGCCAGCATGACCGTCACCCAGACCGATGCCATTAGGAATGTATCAATAAATATCTGCGCATATCTATAGTAAATGTCAAAGGTCAGATAATCAGAGACTTTCGTTTCCAGCCATTTAGTTGAAAGAAAAACTAAAAATCCTAAATCAGCAACAGCTAAAGATATAAGATAGCAGTTCGTCGATGTACACATATGTTTCCGACTTAAAACGATAATAGTTAGAATAATTCCACATATAGCGGTGACTAACAGTACAGCATATAATGTCCGAATGATGAGACCATTGTTGTTGTCAGACAGTGTTTGGTTTGTTTGAGGTTTTGTTTGGTAGCTAACGTCACAACCACATACATCGTAGTAATGTGTTTCATTTATCAAAATAAGACAAGGATTTTCATAAAACGTGTCGTTAAAATCTATATCCATTATGGTATCGTCACTGGCGTTCATCGTCTTCTTCTTCACAAGATCTTCTTCGACTTAAAGACTAGAAATCAACTGATTCTGCAAAAGAAGAAAATACCATTATTACAAATAAGAAATCTGCAACATTGTTAGACGTTTTGACAATATGTGTCCGTCACTAAATGCTTGTAACTATAAAATCAGCACAACGAAAAGTGTGTCAAATCTTAAAAGTGAAAAAATTCAGAGAAATTGTACAATATCACGGTGTACGTGACGATATTCTCGAGTGTTAACAACCTTTAATTATTATGAAGTATTCTATCGCTATACTCGGCCATAACAGAATTCATTGGTACCGTTTTTGTTGATACTCTTACAGTGATATATGCTTGATTGAGAACGATTTAGTTTTTGTGATGAAAAGCATTTACATCAAATTCTAACATGGCTCCTGTTAATCGTCATCCAGTTTAATACTCGATAACCATATATTTCGCACATGCGCAAATGGTTTCGGAATATGAGTAAACGGGATAAAAAACAACAATGTTTTTAAATTTGTTCGTCTTAGTTTATTAAGGAAATACAGTTTAAGCAGAGTTTTTAACTAAATCATGCCATTCTGACACGTGAATGTGTATTGTTTCGCTTTCGACTTGAATTTTGAACTTGCATCTGTTTGAAAACGTCAGATTGTGTATTGTGACGTCATAGACACAGACAGCAATGGAGGTGGGAAATCTAGCTTCAGAATGGAAAATTCCATTTTCTGTCATATTAGAATCGAAATAATTCATGGCAGGTATATGGTTATTGGAAATTTAACCATGGGCTGGGCCTTTATATTCGTAAATTTAACCCCTCGCTAACGCTCTGGGTTAAATTCGAATATAAAGGCCCAGCCCAACGCTCTGGGTTAAATTCGAATATAAAGGCCCAGCCCATGGTTAAATTTCCAATAACCATATACCTGCCATGAATTATTTCTTAATTCATTTTATTCAAACGTATGTAAATAAACAATAAAAGGGTATGGAGTAAATACACATGAGACAAAGTCTTTACAAACACATGGAAGTACCAAATACCAGATTACCGAAGTTACTTTGAATTGTGTTTGTACATATGCGCATAAGGTCAAGTCGAAGTAATTGAACGCCATCTGGTGTTGTCTTCTTTTGCAATTTTTTAGTGACGTCCCTTTCTATTGTATAACGTTCATGAGTATGTAAAACACCTATGACGTTTCATATGATTCCCCCGAATTCAATGCATTGTGGTGTCACTACAGAAAGGATCTCGTTCACAAAACTTTTTGTAAGAGGGTAACAAATATTGCCTAAATTTTTATCTAAAAACAACAATTCGACCAACAAAAAAAATATAATAAATAATAAATGGATATGGAATAAATGCACATGAGACAAAAATTCTACAAACACATGATACTGATAACTTTTGAACAACGCTTTCATCGTCGCATACAACAAAAATTAACAAAGATCAACTGACATATAGTTGGAGAAACAGTCGTATTGTTTTTAGGGAATAATGATACTTCTAGGAACAGCTCGACTTTATTGTCCGCTCCGTTTGTCAGACTGCACAGACCAAGGGATATGCAAACTCAAACAGCAGTCAGTAGTTTCTTTTCTAGACCCCAAACCACAATGCACAAAGTACAGTCATGACATTTATTGTAGGATCGGAAAACGATGCACCTTTACAAATCAAATTCGCCGGTGAACATCAAAAACACATTAACAAACATCGGCATCTTATGTTTCCGTTGAGAATTGTTTTATGGATGCAGTCAAAGCCTGTTATTTCAATATTACTCAATGTAAATCATAGCTAATAGCTCAGTATTCCTCGCGACCTTTAAACTTTTTTTTATATATTCCTCAACTATTTGATAGTGTGGTTTTGAAAATGTGAAATTCAAATATTCACAACCTAAGAGGTACTATTTGTAAATAAAACGCAGAATACACATGGAAGCTGGTGTCATGATAAGTTGAAAACTTTATCTCGGGGAAATAACTGTATAACGACGAAATCTCGAAATCACACTTTTTGTGTATTGATACAGGTTTTCAGTCTATACTTTTTAAAAGTTTTTAAAATATGAGAAATTAATTTTTGAAAGTCAGTTTTAAACAATGTCTTTATTTGTTCTCTTCAACGCCGCTTACGGGAGAAACACATATTACACCAAATTACAAACTGAAGGTAAGGTAATTTTCCCCCTATATTCCTTAATCCGGAATTCGTGATGTGCGGAAATTCGAGATTTAAAGACGAAAGTATTTGTATTCTTTCGGAAACCTAACATCATTCAAAACCGTCCATTTTGCGGATCATCGGGTTTTTTTTCTCTGAATCTGTGTTAAAGGTAAAAATATATCGAGTGAATGCTTTTAGATGAAGGTATGCATTTGTCAGTGCGTAAATTGTAATGAACTTTTTTTTATTGGCAAACAACAGACTTGCAATTATTTAAAAAATTTCAGCGATTTTCAATATTGTGGTTAACAGCAATGAAAGCATTCAAACAAAACCGTATATTTGCAATAAACCATGCGCCACCGGCGGATCCAGCCTTCGAAAAAGGGGGTTCCTATGGGATTCAAGAAAAGGGGGTTGCAGTTGATTTTCTTTACCATTTTTGTTAATTTTTATCTGAATTCTGCACGAAATTTCCAGAAAAAAAGGGTTCTCCACCAGGAACTATCTACCTAGATGCTCAAATGTGCGTTTAATTGTTCAAATGTGATAGCTATTGTGTATACTGATTTGTTTCATTCATTTGCAGTGTTCTTTGTTAAATTCAAATTAACATCAACATCATTTCACCTTGTGGATTATAAATTTAAATAATTTGCCATAAATGTTTTATATTAAGTGCAATAAAAGCATTTCTCGGTGAGAAACAACACACTTAAAATTGTCAATTTAAAGGCCCTGTCACACTATAACGTTCTAGCCAACGTGTGCCGACGTTCCATAATTTCTATAAGAACGTTAGCACACGCCGAAGAAATTGAAGAAATTCTCTTGTTGAACGCATTCATAGCGTCAGGCTAACGGCCTACAACTCATGGGAAACTTATCCATAACTTGTATGCAACGCTAACAAAACGTGTAACAGTGTATGACAACGTTACAAAGGCGTTTTACTAGCGTGCTTGACGTACACCGAACGCATAAATAACGATCTCTAGCATTCATAGAGCGTCTGTATAGCGTTTTGACGATCTTTGTTAGATCAGCTTGAAATTCTTCATCTCAATGGCATTTTGCAAACGTAGAAATGGATAGAAATGCGACCAAAAATACTACAGATATGCAGGAGGGATGGGTCCCTCAAAAATAAAAAAAAATATATATTTTTTCAAAACAATATGTCAGTATGATACTGAAATAAATCCGCCATTTACATTTCTTTGGAAATTTTGTCTTCCTCTTTAACCGTTATTTTTATAATAAAATATCGGCTAATACGTTACTCCTTAGTTACGAGGACGCCCAGTTTGCGTTCTCTTCACGTTTAAAATAACTTTCGAGGAACTACTAATATCGCACACATTGCGTGCATAATGAACCTCTAGCGTTCCTCTAACGTCTGCATAACTTTTCAACAACACGTTGGCGGACGTCGTAAAATTTTGAGCATGTTCAAAATTTTCCGTCGCACCCAACGTTCAACAACGCACGTCAACGTGTGTCGACGTGTTTGTAACGTGTTACAAACGTGCATCTAACTTATACAACGCACACCAGCGTGTACGAAAATATTCTTACGCTGGGCACACGTTGTGCTGTGCGTTATTGTGTGACAGGGTCATGAAGGTCATAGTCTGTAAGAAAATAATGTGTCTTCTTCTTTGCATACGGTAATATAACCGAAAAAACTAGAACTGGTGTCAATAGCGGAGAAACGCGTTGCAGTACCAAGTCGCTGAAGATTCCTGCTAAGATACTGTTGCGCAACTCTTGACGTTATCAAAAATTATCATTTTTATGCACAAATTCGCATCTTTGAATGCATTTGTAGAAAAATCAAGCCTGGTGACCCACCAAAATTTTTATATTTTTGAAAAGCTCGGAGTTTCTGCAGCATTGTGTTAGATTTTTTAAAAACTGTAGGACGTATAACTATCTTTAAAACGATATTTTTCTGATTTTGTAGTCGTCAAAAACCCACTTTCCCTATATAATCAACGTAAATTTAGGCAAAACATGACGATTTTCAAACCACTGGGAAACGAAAACGAATTTTTCAATGCATCTCAAGCTTAGCAATCATCACGCAAAAAAATCTGAATTTTGTAGGACATCGTCAATTACTTCGACTTGACCTTAAAACTTTTGGAACCAAGCAAAGGAACAACGCTTTTACTGTTGTTCTTCATCGCGAAGACACCACAAGGCCTTCAACAATGAGCTTTACTTAGTAATTAAAAGGCGCCTCAAGCATCCGTTATAGCGGAATTCATTGCTAAATGTCAAAATACGCTGTATCCGTGTTCATTTTTACTCATGGATGCAGGGTCATCAACAAACATAAAATTAATTGGCAAAGTGTTCTTTCTACCTCTATTGTTATCCGTTACCCGGTAAAAAAAAGACTGATAGAAGACAATCACAACATGTAAGCAATCGAGTCAATTGCATCAAAACTTGGCATTTTAAAAACTAAGATGTGGGCACTTTAAACACGTGTTCAGAATAGCGTTTGTAAAATAAAAAGAAAATGCCAAAATTTGTATGAATTTATCCGTAAGTGAAATTCTTTCAAGAAAGATCAAGAAAAAGTACACCATAATTGAAACATAAAGATCAGATCTTTTGCTAGGTTTTTTACGGACTTGGCGCTGTCTTTTTCAGAAAATGCTATTTTGACACCAAAATCATTCTATTGATCGCGTCCCCGATCTAAAAAGCGTCTGAAAAGTTGTTTTGGATGAAACGTACACATATATCATCGGGAAACACTGGATTGTAGATTGAAGCCAAAGTTAATATGTCCATAAGCCGTCCCAACAAACCATTAAATGTTCAAATTTCTCCATTTTCGAAGTTTAATTTTTACGTTAATGGCGTCACTGTGATTTACTCACATAAAAACACCCAAATACTTATCCTTTTTAATGAATCTGTTGGTTTAAAAATAATTTTTGTTCCAAATTTTAAGGGTTTGCAGCGAAACGTAAAATTCACAATTTACAAGACTTTTTGACAATTTATATTTAGATCATATTGGTTATTTGTTCTCTATCAGTTTTTACATATCTTTGAGTTTATGGTCTTCAAAACGTTTAGATTTTATCTGCACTGATGAGATATAAGTTGTCGAAATGCGCATATGCAGAAATTAAATTCACAGAAACTTCGGTATTTAGTTATTTGAAAACTCTGCATCTTTGAAGTGGAATCTAAATAGTACAGTTCCAAACAAACCCGATCAAGGCCAGCGCTACTTTAGATCATCGATACTTTATAGTAGGTCTATTTTATTTAAAATTTACCATCATAATAACCTCAGCAAGTGTTTCGGACATTGAGATAACTTATGCCGTTTCTCTATCCGATAGAAAATATATCTCATTTTATATTAAAAATATAAAAAAGTTTATAAATTTTGCAGTTTAAATGGAAAAAATACAAAAGGATTGATGTTACCCAAAATAAATTGCCTTGTCAATAAAATTAAAAATTGAGCCTGTCACGATTACGCGAAAAGAATTCTAAAATTAAATGTAGCGGGGTGAAATAATCAATTTCATTGCATGTTTAATATAAATTAAAATAAAATGTCAATTAATTCCCTGAATGTAAAGTAAACAATAGATTAACTTGCACAAGGTCTAGTAAATACGTAAACGATAATTGAAACTGTCACTGCGAGTGACTTAATTCGATGTTTTTCCCTAATTTTACTCAATACCTTTATTTGGCTATAGGCTGAGAGGCACGTTGATATCACTTTGTCCAAAAATATTCTCTAGAAACATATAACTGATTAAACCATGCCTAATTAAGATAATGCTTCTATGGCAAAGCTGAGTTACCTCAGCTAAGATTAGCCTAAAGTTACAGACATCTACACATTTGGTAAAACTATTATATCGAAAAAATGTAGTAAATCTTGGTTCTGCATGGATTAATTCTCACCAGGGCAGATAAAAATCAAACAATACAAACTTATAATGGAGCTGGAAGGAAGCAAATAATCAACAGGACCTATCAGCAAAGGACAGCGGTACTCTTTGGTTTTATAAAATTAATAAAAAATTGAAATTATCGGTTTCGGACCAGGACCGACCTGCAAAACTACTGGGATGGTGCTACACTCTTGGACAGTCCACCATCAGAGGCATCAACCAATTAGAAGTAATGCAAAAAATTTGAAAATCCGAAATCGCAGTAAATTGTAGTTCTGCAGATGGCCATTTCGAGAACTTACGTCTCTCCAGAACAGATAATAATAAAACTTTAAACAGTGCTGTTTCGGTTTATTATCTTTCAGGACAGAAAAGACTGCGATTTAATAAATGCACATTTGATTACAGAGTCATACAGCCCGGCACCTGGATTGGTTCCTGGGATTCCGTGTGCAGTGCTGTCCAAGCTTGTTCACAGGTGGTTGTTAGGGGAACACATTGTCGGCGTGGGATAATCAGGTCATAATACGGAAAGCCTGGCCACGAACCACTGTACATAAATTTGTGGGAAACGCCATTTTCTATTCAGTTTAAAGACTCTTATTTTTATCGATAAAAAGAGCAGACTCAATGGGGTCGTATAGGAGGCAAAGTTTTGTGCCTCGCTACACATTTCCCCTTTCCGGTTGCAATATAAACTCGTTGTCTCGGTCGTCCCACCCAACATAGTTTTTTTTTCTTTTATAACAATCTGAATTTATAAACTCGTTCTTGCCCTAATATTGTTGAAGCATTGCTTTCTGAACGTTAAAATAATCAATTAGTCATACAGGTTCCTTATAAGTAGCCATTCCTTAGTGGTTCTCATTATTGAGCGGAATGTATTGCTAGATGTTGAACAACGAATGCGGGATGGTCAACAAACATATGATTAACTGGCAAAGTGTTCCTACAACCGGTGTCTTCCGTTACCCGACAAAAAGACAATCACAACATATAAACATCAACAGGGAACTCGTTTAGTCCATTGCAAGAAAATATAGCATAATGAAAATGAAATATGGGTACTATTAACAAGCGGTCAGAATAATATTTGGAAATTTCAAAAAAAATAATGCCAAAATTTGAAAGTATGATTGTTATCCATAAGAGAAATTCTGTCACTATACTAGTACTTGAAATTTTAGTTTATATATCCTTAGTCAAAAGTTTTATGTTAAGGTTTTATGTTGTGGTTCTTCGTTTAGATACTATTGATTTATTGTTCTGTGTCAGTTTTTAACATAATCTGGATATTTTGTGCTCCAAATATTTTGATTTGATCTGCACTGATGTGACACGAATAATGGCCACCTGCTGAAACCAAATGTTTGGTGGTATTTTATTATTTGAAAGGTCCGTTAGTTTGGATGTTCATCGAAGTGTGTATGGAAGGACTCGCGACTTTTCTATTTTTTTATTAGATAAAGCCTTGATATAAAATAATATTAAGATGCCGTATACTGAAGAAAAAAAATCAGCATATCTCGCAGGGAAAATTTTATCAAGTTCATATTTATTTTCAGACAGGTTTCATTTCATTGGTAAATACAAACCTGTGTGGGCGAGTAGTGAAAACTGACAATCTAAAGATAAACACAAACATTTTGTTTTTGTATATTTGTATGCTTTATATATGCATTATTATCAATTAAAACCAGGAAATCAGCGCTGTATGTTTCCTTACGTGACATTTCTTGTCATTAATCATTGATTAAATTCTATTTACTGTGATAGCTTATTGTAGGATAACCGTTAATTGAAACTCAATTCCAAATATGTACTTTTCATACATTGATCGAGCAACAACACCTTAAAATAACTTCAATTAAAATTTTTGCAATCACACTTCGGAGATAATTTTTTTATTACTTGGGTTATCCAATCCCTCTCCGTTTCCTATTTCCTCCTATTCCGAGGAGTAATAGAACGAGCGAGTTAGTGGAATATAACGACTGGTTTATTCGGTTTGCTTATCGTTACGCTTATTTAAGCCCATCAAATCTACATTTCACGTAATTATTTTTTTAACAAAATGTTTCATCATCATTATAATTAAGCTGTGTTAAAAGACAATTGAAACTATTTTTTAAGAAACCGGAAATAGAACTGCGCATGTTAAAACTTTCAGATAATTAGTCCTACAATATTGATGCCAGAAATATTTTGACGCCGACCAATCAAATCAAAAGTCATTTAGCATTGAATAAAAATTTTTAAAAAATGGCGTCGAATATTAAACGATTAAACAGATTTGGTCCAGAGACATTCAAAAAGCTTAGAACTTTGAATATCTGGATAGCGCATTTAAAATAAGACAATCACTCACCGTTAAATGTTCATGTCACTTCAAAGAACCTATTTTTTTTCTCCACAATAAAATTACTTCCAAATAATTGTTGAATTGCAAGCACAACCACAAGATAAGCATGGAAAACATGTTGTGATGATGTTTGCAAGATGGTTTATACATTGACAAAACAAACGGAATGTTAATGCATTTCAGAAAAACTTGATATTACGTAGTTGAAGTTAGATAATTTTATCTTTTATCAACTATTCTAATCATAATTAAGCCGTGCTATAACCATGATAACAGAACTGCAAATATGTTGTGTAAGTGCATCCACGTAAGTACAAGATTAAAATGCGAAGACGAAATTTGAATTTATAAAAACCCATATTCAGGATTGTGACTATTCAATGGGTTCAAAGCTCATGCACGTGAGCTCATGCAACCATTTAAAAGGAATCTAAGCTATGGTTTTACAGCGAGCATATTTGTACATGATTTTTGACATTCTATACCAAGGAACTAGAATATACTGTAGGGCTTTAGACTTTCTTTCCAGACGTTGTTTCTGATAGTGGAAGATTCCTGTCACTGAAAGGGTTTAAAATCACACACAGGTTCTGATATACTGTTGATGATGCTTAAGGTTTTCTGTCACTGTAAGGGTTTCAAGTCATACCCAGGTTCTGATACACTGTTGATAAGTCCTGTCACTGTAAGGTTTAAGATCATACCTAGGTTCTGATACACTGTTGATGATTCCTGTCACTGTAATGGTCTCCAGTCATACACAGGTTCTGAAACACTGTGTGATACTTGATTAAGGTCTGTTTTCAAGTCATCTTCTATGAAAGGAAGTTTTGAATTTGACTGTAGTTCGACATTGTTTTTAAGTAGACTGGGCTCCTTGATCTAGCCGACAGTTTAACGGCGAGCATTCCTAGACACATCTTCCTAAATTACGTTTTTTCTTATTCTTTCCTTCCCAAGAGTGTGGTCTTGGAGTTAGTAGTCTACCTGTATTTGGTTTTATTTGTATGTTTATTATGCTATAGCGAAACAGGAGGTTTGTGTACCCATAAACTGGTTTAAAACTAACGCTAGCTCTTGCTAGTGCCGGTACCAAGTCCAGCTATCCCGAGTTCTTATCGTTGTTTATGTCCGTCTTTTGTCTTTTTATTGTTTTTCTTGTGCAGTTCCCTGGTAGATTGTGGCATATAATAGTAATTTTTGGCCATTTTAAGTGTCTCGTGTTATCTTTTCTACATCAATTGATTAAGGTTTTCTATAATTACAAGGGTTTCAAGACAACGTGTATGATGTTTTGATCTAATTGTGTGGATTTAAATAATCGATCTGTCATTTGGGGGATAATTGATATAGTTTACCGCCATTACGAGGGTTTCCAGTCATGCTCTCTGATACACAGTGTAGTTTAGGTTACTATGAGGCGCGAATATTGCAGCACAACGTTTTGTATATATATACGTACTGTAGCGGTCATTGTTCTTATTAATAAATACAGCAAAACAAAACTCAGTTCTAAAATTCCATAAAACGAGTAAAAACGTGTGCACCGGGATGGTATATATATTCCGGGAACAAATACATTTGCATACTGTTGTTCACCAAATGAAATCTACCCGGAACTGCATCTATATAGCACGTTCGAATGTGACACTTCGAGGGTGACAAAAGATAACCATTAGTTTTCGTTTAAAAATAAAATAGGCCGGAATCAATTTGCACCAATTATGTATTTTCATAGACAGAAACTGCGCCACAATTTTGAATTTGGTAGGTATAAATTGCACTAGTTAACAGAATCTAATTGCGCCACCGTTACCTGTATACATATACCTGCTTGTATTTTACCTACAAAATGACTGCGCTCGGAATGACATTGAAGTAAAGACAAACAAAGGCGACGACTTTGTCCTTTGTAACGAAAGTGGAATCATTATATTTTAGTGGAATCATTATATTTGGATGTGAAGCCAATCTCCGTTTTCTATGTTCAGTACCTGTTTACTTCCGCCCAAAACTGAGATATGCTACAAAAGGATGATATAGATCTTTAACTTTTATCTTGTGGTAACCCAGCACTAACAGATGCTAAGAACGAATATATATTCAGGCTCGTATACGTATATATTAAAAAGTCGAAGAGATTTCATGTTGTTTGAACACCACACACACCATTAAAGGTATTACAGAGTATCTTTAAACTGTCGAAATACTACTACAGTTTTATCCCAAATATGATATTGCTATATATTATGTTAATAGACCATATCCGAGCTGTGGTATCAGGATGTACCGGACCATTTTTCAACACGTCACAGTATGGAAAACGTCACGTTATAAAGCCAAAAACGTCATTAAACTGGTCACATGGGGCGGACATGTTTGTGACGTAGGGCGGACAAACAACAACTGATAAATTTAAATACCAGAACTCGGATGTGGCCTATTGTATAAGCATGCTTCCATCAAGATTTTGCGTCGGTCGATTTTTGATACATGTATGTAGATACTTTACCTATAGTGTTTACTATTAAATTGACTTTTAACTCTTAGTTTACGAAGCATGTATGGTGCCAGCCCCAAGCCCGGATACAAGCAGGAGGAAAGTAAAAAAAATGCATTTTAAAAAAGTCTGCTTACCTGTACTTCACTGCTATACTTACCAGTTGTTACCTATATTTTTCATTGGCACAATTTCTATCTAGAGTGATCAAAAATAAGTGGTGTAATTCGAGTACTGGCGCAATTAGATTCATTTTTGGCGCAAATCGATTTCGCCCAAAAAATAAATGTCTCAAGAAGAAAAAGGACTAGTCATAGTTTGGGCCTTATGATCACGAAAGTATTCAATTACAATTGTAAAATTTATTGTTCGATATCTCGTTATACATCACATCAAAATCTGGAAATTTATTGGTAGGCATTGCTTTATCCATCACATCAAAATTTCGATATGTCGAAAGTTGACACTTGTTAATTTCATTTATTTCTTTCGACGATGTGAAAATGTGAAACATAATATCTTATAAGTTATTTTGAGCTAAGTTCAGAACACATGTTTGAAAAAAAATACTTTTAAAGATATTATATCACTTCCACTCCGTGAACCAGCATTTCATTTGAAGTTTTATACATTTATGAATTTCACGCAATGTTAGAAGTAAAGACTGTTAGAATTGCATTTCTAATTTCTTGTTGGATTATAACAGAAAACGAGAAAAAATAATTTGCTTCCTATCATTTTTCATCTAGAAATAATATCAGAAAACATATTGAATTGCGTTTTGACTATTTATATATTATATAATAACGATATAAAGACAGACTATGTCTGTCTGTCAAAAAAGAAGGTTCCAGTTGACAGTAGAGCTACTATCTTACGATAATTACACATATTGATCTATAGAAATATAGTGTACACAGAACAGCACGACCTTTGAATATATAAAATGAACCATAGACAAAGATAGTTTGTCTTGTAAGACAGTGTCAGTATCTGATGACATACTGAACAAACTAATCTTGCTAAGTTATTCCGTAGGTCTCAGTCATCACTTTCAAATTAATCATCAGCTTTGTGGTTAACATTTTGTATTAGTCAAAAATTTGTAGTGATAAAACAGTACTGATTGCTTCTTACCGAAGATATATAGCTGCACTAGAAACCTTTAACTAATAATTCTTACGTACCCGTTTAAAAACTGACACAGGAAAATGTTGGTTAAATTCAAAATTTCTGTACAATCTGGCATAGATCATGGTGTTTAGTTCGCCCTTATTCAATAAACTAGTATAGAGAGAACAAAATACTCATGTTACTGAGTATGTGGCCATTTCATCAACTTTTGTCTCCGAAGTGCAGATCAAATCAAAACATTTGGAAATCCATAAACCGAAATATATAAGTGATAGAGAACAATAGCAATAGGATCTTAATAGAAAATCCAAAATCAGATAAAGACAGAGTATGCAAGAGGGAGATACCTTAGTTTTTAACATAATTTTCCAAAATTAAGAGTATTAATGAGCATCAAGTGTTTTATTCACACTCATTGTCACTGTATAAAGGTCAATCTGACATTAAATTAGTCTTCAACATGCACTTTAATTATTGTAGGAAATTCTTACAATGACTAAAAATTTCAGTCATAGGAGAAATCAACAACAAAAACACAAAAATAAGATAAGACAAACGTAAAAACGATAAAAAATTGGAAGCAGTTGTCTGGGCACCGGCAACAGGAAAAGACAGTGGTAAGAACAAATGGTTTTAGGCACACCCAAACTCCATTTTTTCTATCTCGTTTCCCTTTAGTATAATAAACAAATGAATTAAACCCAATGCAGGTAGACTATCTACTACAAGACCACTAGATTGACCTTCCATAATGAAAAACAAACACAAGTCTTAAAATAAACAGTACAAATGTCCGAAATACCTTAATCACACTTTAGTTTTATGAATTTCTTATCTTAAAATGCTGTGTTGTTTTCAGGGGACTCCATCTTATTTATAATAATATGTTGATTTTGGGGTTTTCATTTTTCATAGTACTTTGTTGACATTTGGATGGATTTAATCATTAGCACCGAAATATGTCTAAGCTTACAAGAAGTAATGTTTTTATAGATTCTTGTCAGGAAATGGTCTGATAAAAAAAGTTTTCATCCAAAGAAATTAAATTAAAACAATCCCGTTGAAATTCATTGAGAAAAAAGGTTATTTGAACAACTACAAGTATTCGCTGTTTTTGTTTGTAGCTCAGAAACGGCAAGAGATACTTCAAATCTGTCGCATACTGCTCACGTGAAGGGGAATAAAAAGAAAAAAATACTATTTAAATCCGATGAAGATAAGGGTTTCACATATCAAGAAAAATTGAAATTTTGCCCCCTTTGGCCCCTTATGACTCGGAAACGATAAATTTACTCCAAATCTGTTGACATACTACTGAAAGCTTACAAAAAGACCAACTACAAAAAAAAAACAAAAATTCCCATTAAAGTCCTATGAATTATAAAAAAAAATCATATATTTCTAAAAATTGCAATTTATGGCCCTTTTAGCCCCTTAAAGCTCAGAATCGGTAAGACCTTTGCCAAATCCGTCGGCATACTACTGAATGTAAAAAAGGGGGATAACAGGATACATCTACAATGGCTGAAAATTACAATTACACGCCACAATCTGCCAGGGAACTACACAGGAAAACACAAATAAGACAAAAGACAAAATACGTAAACAACGGTATGAACTCGGGACAGCCGGTGGTAGGATTAAACCAGTTTATGGTACCCACACCTCCCCTTTATCTGTCCCGTTTCCCCATAGTATATAAACATATGAATAAAACCCAATACAGGTAGACTACTAACTTCATGACCACAATCTTGAAAGGAGAGACAATGACAATACGTAATTTTGAAAGATGGGTCAAGGGGTGCTCGCCGCTACACTACCGGCTCAAGGAGCCTAGTCTGCTGCTAAAACAGCTTTGAAAGCTTACAAAGATAGTAATCCAGAAAAAAAATCCATCAAAACCGATGAAAAATAAAATTTTATGTTATAAATTTTATGTTATGTATGTTATCAATTGTTGTCCCGTTTGGCCCCTCATAGAACGGAAGCTCGGAAAGAAAACAAGTTATTAAAACCCTGATCGTGCAGCGCCATGTTAGTTTTTCATAAGGACTCCATTGCAGAAAAACTAAATCAAAATAGGGCTAAAGTTATACTTTTTTTTAATTCGCTTTTAGGCTCTCATGAACGGCATATGCCACATGAAATCTGTCAGCGGATTAGAAATTTATTAGCAAGCACATGGAAAGAAACCCATAAAAATCTGGTAAAAAAATAATGATTCTACAGCCAAATATGTAAAACACCAAATTTAACCATTTTTGGGCCCCTTTCTGATACAGGAGGGGCCAGGAACCTGAATTAAAACTCAGGTTTACACGTGTGCAAAGAAATATCATATTAAAATTAGATAATGATATGTCCACTAGAATTAAAGTTATTCTGACTTGAGACGGCGACGCCGATGAAGACTGTGCAATTCCATGATGCAACCAAAAAAATTTGGTTCTATAAAAAATTCAATGAAGAAAATAGTTAATTTACTCTGTAGCAATTAAGGTTCTTTTAAGTCATACATGTAGCTCGGTAAGAGCTCTGCAAGATCAAAATACAACTGAAAAAGCTTATGTCAAGAGGAGGCAAGAGAAAAAAAACACTAAATCTAATGGACCATAAAAGACTGCAATTTTTACAACTTTGGTCCCATATAGATGGGAAACAGTAAAGAGCTATGTCAAATCCATGCACAATCTACTGAAAGTGTATCCAAAGTACAAAATCCTCATAATCCTGTAAAATTCTTTTAAATATGAGGTAAATTTAGGCCCTTATTTCTTAGAAACAGAACGATCTATGATAAAATCTGTCCCATACTACTGAAAACTTTTGTCAAGAGTAATCTTAGCAAAAAAAAAAAAAAAAAAAAAAA
>MJUU01059712.1:33718-49216 GCA_002080025.1 Modiolus philippinarum | reverse complement strand
CGATATTAATTAATTTATTATAAGTCCCTATAAGTTAGATGAAAGTTAAAAAGAAGTAGCATTAAAAGTAACAAAATGGGAAAAAAAAATATTATATGTGTTGATAAATATCATATTCTTGAACGGGACATGAATTCAACTTTCACTGCATCAGGGATTTGCATTTTTAAGTGAAAGTTAAAAACAAATAGCGTTGCAAAATTTTTTTTTGCAAATAAAAAAAATATATATTTATGTATTCTTGAATTGGACATGGGTGAAATCAGGGATTTGCATTTCGTTTGCTGATTTTATTAATTTCAAAAATCCTAATATTGTGATGAAATTAGGTATTGAAAACCAAATGCAAAAATAAATAACAATAAAATAAAGTAAAATCAACGTTAGACTTTCAGTACCATTAAGACAAAAACTTGAAAAAAATGAACAGATAGTATGAAATACTCACTGAGTGCGTATGTCTGCCGAGATATTCTCCAAATGTCAAGTCCGTAGTATCTATTGCAATAAAATATCGTTTGTATGCGTGGTTCAGTAAAGATTTACATTCTCGGTTACATCCAAATGATTATTTATTTATGTCTTGTGACAGGGGAATCACAAACAATAACAATTTTTTTACCACATGATCCCTTCACTTGGCTAACCTATCCTTCAGTTAATTTAAGTGTAACATTTCACCGATTCAGTGTAACTTTGTAACAAAAAAGGTTTAAATGAAGTGTATAATTTGTTATCAACTTAATCCTATGTATTTTCTCCAGAAATATACTCGTTGCAGGTGTTGCAGCTCTGTATGCAGGATTTGTAATCAAGGAATTACACAGAAACTAGTTTTAAAACGATAATAGTACTTAACGGGTTCATTGAAACACGCCGTTATAATGAACTAAAACCTGTCGAATTTGCACCATCAAGCTCCATAACACCAGGAAACATGAAGAAACTTTTAAATCAATACAAATAGTAGAAACTGTATGTTTTTATAGTAATCTGAACAGATACAACGATCTACTTCATCAAAAGCTAATTAGATTATCGCTCTGTTTCCTCAAATTAACTCTAAAATCACCATGAAATTGATTACTAGTATTTAAAAGCATTGCTATTTTAAGAAAACTACAAAAACTAAAACAGACGTCTTTGTTTAGCGCTTTAGTTTAGGAACTTGAAATGAATTTTCAAATCAAAAGTCAATTTCAATTCAAAATTTAATTCAAACCAACATCATCTTTCCATATTGAATTAGTTTTTAATCACTGAATTGTAGTAGGATATATTGAAACACGGAGTCAAAGCTGGTATAGACAAATTTCAAAGTAAAAAATATATCGAAAAATAATATGACGGCACAAATTTGAGACGGATGTATTAAAAAAATATAATCCGCAGTATTTATACCAGAACGTCTACATAATGCACAATTCAATGAGAAACCACAAACTCTGGTTATATATATCAAACACAGACAACTTTTAAATAGTCTAAATCATGGACTTGTGAAAAAATAAAATATCAAAGCACAAAGCTCATCGCAACCAAGAAAACTTAGTTCTATATTTCTCATCTTCATTACAATAAGACTGTTGTGTATTTTCTATTTTTCTATACTGGTGTTCACACGTATTTAGTTCTCCACACTTGTCGAAAAAGTCGGATGATCCTGATACCCTACAAAGGAAGACATTCTTATGGAATTGGAGGGAATAAGTTAAAAAATTAAAGACATAAGTAATGAATTATCTATATTGCTGGAAAAGTTTAACAAGTCTCATTGGTTCCAAAGAACTTAACTAAAGAAACAGATAGAACCTACACAATCGAGTATAGTTGAAATTTCCAACAGATACGTCAAACATTATAACATGTAGTCAGTAGTCGACCGGAATAGGAGACAACTACTAAAACAATTTGTCAAAAACGAGAAACTCGCCACGATCGACACTCTCATCAAAAGACGAATTGGTCTCATCTGTATGTACCGAATATGTGTATTTGGGAATATAAAAAGCATATAAACGATGAATTAATGCTACTCTCGGTAAAAAAAAAATACAGAAGAAACCCGACATTTCTAGAAAACACATTACAACGTTGGCATGCGTAGTGCGAAAACCAAGAACCCAGTTTACTACAAAATACAAAATTACCAAAGTTGCAAAAATGAATGGTAAATTTAGTCATGAAGGTGATTATTAGTTTCATGAATATAAAATGTAATTCCAATGGCGAGCTAAAAATCCTGTCATGGAAAAATCGACGCAAATTATAATAAAAACGCTACAGCAATTGCAAAAACCATAAAAAATTAAAATATAGAAAAGACCAGGCAAAACAAACATAAACATTACTATGGAACTAGAAACAGTTATTCCAGGAATAGGATTTACTCTGGAAACAGATGTAATTCTAGAACAATGGGACAATGTATGTGAAAATAATCAATTTTTCTAAATATGAATGAAAAATATCAACAATTAAACAAACAAAAGAAGAATAAACAATGACAGAGAAAATAGAGGATAACAAATAATGTTATAGACAACTGGAACCACGAAACCCGACAGACCAAAGTGGTACATGAGAATAAAAAGATTTCTGGGCAAAAATTCCGAATATGCCAACCAATATTTTTGAATGAGGATTAGTATTTACTAAACACGACATTTTCCGGTTTATAATAAATTTAAAGACTACTTTGATTATGCTGTCGAAGATTACGCTTGCCCCTAAAAATTTATTGAATGAATAAAAGTGATTACAACTAACTTTTTAGGGATGGGTAAATATGCACCAAACGATGCAGTGTTGGGGGATATGGGATGGTTTTCCTTTATCCACAAACAATGGAAATGTGTAACTCGTTTATGGTGCAGGCTCAACAATATCAGCTCAAATCGTCTTAACAGAAAAGTGTTTATTTGGGCAAATCAGTTGAGCACAAAACATAAATGTGTTAAAAACTGGACTTTTTACATAAAAAGGACCTACTGCGACCTAAATCTCGGCCACTTCTGCAATATTACCGAATATGTTGACACTCGGTATATTTTAGACCGTGTGTCTAATAAATTATCACTTCAGTTTATTACTGAATGGAAAATCGTTTGTTATCAGATCAATCTATATCTGGGCGAGGAGTGAATAAACTAAGAACGTATAGATTATTCAAAAATAGATTTGAAACTGAGTCTTATTGTAGAATAACACTACCTTTTAAACATAGAAGCTGTATGGCTAAATTTAGATGTGGTACCGCGCCACTTCGAATAGAGACAGGGAGATTTGAAAATCTAAATTTACTAGAAAGAAATTGTCATTTTTGTAAAACTTTTATTGAAGATGAAGCCATCTTTTACTGCACTGTCCACTTTATAATTTTATTTAGGGAAGCTGAATTTTATGTAAATGATTTTTAGAATTTTAATGATGAACAGATATTAGTATTTTTTATTCTCTAATGAAAATGTTTTAAAAGCATGTGCCAGAGCCTGCTATATGATTTTAAATATTCATATAAACTTCTTATTTTGTAAATAATGAATTTAAAATGTCTTAGTGTATGATTTTTTTTTCTTTTTAATTAAGGTTACATAGTCTCTTATAATTCTGTATAGAATGGCTCTCATTTTTATGTTTTATATGTCTATTGTTTTATATGTGTATTGTTTTATATGTTTTATATTGTATATGTATATTATGTATAATTATGAGAGATGAGACTTTAATAAAATATTGAATACTAACTATATCAAACACAAGAGGCTGATAAGGGAAGCGCTGTACTTAATAAACTATTAAGTTTTGGAAAGATTAAACGATTATAGTAACAATAATACGACGAATATATGATTCTGAATAATTTGAAAGTTATTCTACATCTTTATCACAATTGTTGGCGTTAAAAATGTAACAAACTTAATATAAGCAAAACTAGCAATTTCTATGGACTCCTTGAAATCGACAAAAGTGAAATAATTGAGGATAAATGTAAAACTCTTCAGTCAACAACGTACAAATAAAAAGATTGTTCGACTAAAGAATAAGAACCTTAAAAGTAGCAGGTCTTGTGTATGAAAAACGTTTGGAAAGTACGATTGAGTCATTTTTCAGAACGCTTCCATCAAGACACAATTATTTTTTCTTTCGATGTAGTTAATTTATACACAAACATACCCAACGAATGTGGCCATTTCTTATTGGATAGACAAATATTCTGACGATTTCACAGAACATGTCTTATTATTGGTTGATTCGAATCCATAGAGAATGAAATGATTCATGTTCGACGATAAAGATTATCGACAAAAAAGGCACAAAGATGCTGGGTTAGTTTCTTGGTGTGTCCGATGTTGCCATTGTCCATGGATTGTTCGTTCTTTTGATTGACGGTTCGGTTCTCACTTACTTTAGTGTGGACATTGAAATATACTAGAAAACTGACGATGAGTTTAGACTCGATATGAAAACTTATTAATCGAATACTGGAAACGAGACTATTTAATTGTATGGAAAAAAATTGATGAACGATCGCGAACTCGGTGACAAAAATAAATTTACTATGGAATACAGTTCTCGAAAGAATAACCAGTTTTAGACAAACTAATAATTAAAAGAATAAAAGCAAAAACAAGACATGTTTTACACCATGTTTGATTTTAATGCTGCTGATGAGAGGTTACTCATTGAAACACGTGTACAGCATAACGAATTTTACCGTTTATTATGCAACTTGGTATTGATTGTATTTTTAACAACACTTGTTTTAAAATTAAGTTATAAGAAATACATCAAGTAGAATATACCTCTCAATCTTGCAAGACGATTTTTTACAATTAAGTAACATATACAAAACTAACGAGCACATATTAGTGGAGTTGAGCTATTAGTTAGAAAAGACGTGAGAATCCAAAAAAAATCTTTTTAACGAACATGATAAAAATATTAATGGTCATTAGAGAATAAAGAAGAGTAAAAAAACAAAGAAAAGAGGATAACAGAAAAAATCTACAATGATGATTTTCGACTACATGCTACAATCTGCCAGGAAAAAAACATGAAAAACACAAATAAGACAAAAGACAAACGTAAAAAACGATAGAAACTCGCGGGACAACCGGAATTGTTACCGGCACAAGCAAAAGCCAGCGGTAGGGTTATACCGCTTTATGGGTACCCAAACCTCCCCTTTATCTGTCTCGTTTTCCTATAGTATAATAAAAGCAATACAGAAGTAACTGCATGACCAGGATCTTGAAAGGAGAGGAAAAGGCGATAAGTAATTTTGAAAATGGGTCAAGGGGTGTTAGCTGCTAATCTGCCGTCTATATATAATGCCTAGTCTGCTGGTAGTACACTACGGAAGAAAAATCAAACTCAAAACTTCCCGAAGGGTTTGGTCAAGAATCATCCTAAATTTCAGTAGACATCGGCAGTATCAGTCAGAGGTCAGTGTACTTCTAAAATCTTAAGGTGATGTATGTAAAAGTTTCAGGTAACTAGACCTCAAAGCTAATTCAAAGGATGCAAGCAGAATATGTTGTCGATATCCGGGCCTATTACGTAAAGAACGTAAGTTGCGTCTCAGACCTTTCTGGATTTTAATCATTGCTTCTTTCTGTAAAAACGAGAATTTGAAATGCCCTTAGTAATAAGGTTTTTTTTTCGAGTAACGCCATATTTAGATATAAAATGTTCATATCCTTAAGTGTATTCAACAACTTATGAAATCTGTAACCCTGTTGTAAAAGTTTGGCTGTGATAGTAAGCTTACGTTCATTTAAATCGTCAAGAGTAGAACAAACTCGTGCGAATCGTACCAGTTAGGAAATATACACTCCGTATGATGGCGGTAGAAGAATGTCGCCATCAAGAAAAGGGAAATTATTAATACTGAAATCAAGGTCATCCCTTTTATCATATATTATAGTTTTTATTTTACCAGAGTCAATAATGATAGCAGATCTAGAAAAGGGCAGTATTTGGAGTCATTGTTAGCTTTATTTAATTGCAGTCCTTGTGGGTAAATGATGTCTACATAATCTAATAACTAGGGATTGTCAAAAGCAAGGATATCGTCAATATACCTGCTGCTATCATTGAAAATAGAAATAAGTTTATCACTGTTTTGTATGGTTCCGCTTTGAAGTTTTTTGTTTCATGATGTCTCGTTCTGCAATTAAAAGTGCACAACTTGTACCCATGGGAATGCCTATGACCTGTTGATAAATATTGTTGCCAAAACGAACAAAAATGTTGTCCAGCAAGAGATTGTGTGCATTAATCATATTATCACATGTCCAGGAACAGTGATTATTTTAGGAAGTATGTCTCTAGATTCAAACTCAGGAATATCGAAGCTTTTGATCTTATACACATAGCAATATTAAAATTGCACGGATTTGAATTGTGAACTAGACGAGCGAAAACGTGATTTTAAAAAGTAATGGTGCATAACATGATATCCCGCCAAGCCTCAGGAAATTTCATAGTTTCAATGCGAAACTTATTGGCCTGTGTTTTGAAGTGAACAATTTAAATACCATTGTGTCATTTCGTTCACAAATAACTAAATACCGAAGTCACTGTGAATTTACTTTCTGCATATGCGCATTTCGACAACTTATGTCTCATCAGTGCAGATAAAATCTAAACGTTTGGAAGACCTTAAACTCAAAGATGTTTAAAAACTGACAGAGAACAAATAACCAAAGTGATCTAAATTTAAAGCCAAAATCAGCTAAGGACAGAGCTTTGCATGAGGGAGATACTCCTTAGTTATGAACTGGAAACAAGTTATGAACTGGAAACCTTCGGAGTGGGGGGGGAACGACGGATAGATACACAGACGGAATACGACTGTAGGTATCACATAAGACCTCAGCACTATACATGTGGCGGGGTATAAAAAGGAAAAGATCATCAAAATCAATAAAAGTCCAAACTGAATGGGGAAAATTGTATTTATTAATTGAAGCGATTGTGTTTTTGATTTCATCCTAACACCCTGCTAATAGATTTTTATGTATTTTAAAATAGTAACTAGAATCCGATGTGGAGAAAATATTGTATTCTTCTATTTTTATTTCCAATAAATTACTAGATTATCTTTATATTACACGCCTAGTATATATCGAACCTAAGATAACAATATCTGTTTCCATTTATTCTTCAGAACAACAGTATCGCTCGTATTGTGTTTAAGTTTCTTTTTGATAACCAGATATATCTGCATTACAAATAAAGATCATTCATGGTTAACCTTGAATGAACTACACAATGTTCCAGAAACAATATATGATACAGCTATGTCTGAAACATGCCAATAAGATTATAAATATTTGTAAAGATAATTTTCGACTCTTTTGCAGATCGTGACAGGCACGTCGGGAGCAACCGATGAGGATATAAAAACGCATTTTTTTTACACCCGGATTGGATGAAGTGTGAATCGAAATTAAGCAAAATTTGCGATTCCTGTATTGATGGCAGTTTTTAGATTCTATGAAGTTTATATTTGCTCATTGTTGAATGCCTAAGAAAACTAAACATGGCTTCACTTGGGATTTTTTTTATAAACTCTAACTTTGGAAGTTTGTATGATGAATCCAGATACTGCATATCCTCCCAATTTATTATAAGAAAAAGTGGCAAGGAAAATATAAAAAGTGAAGTTATGTTCTGGTAGTAACAACCCATCTAACTTTAAGCAACAAACCAAGAAAGGAAATGTCAATAAATGTGTTCATAAAGGAATTAATGAAAAAGGTTTCCTATGCATTTCCTTAATATGGCACTAACTATCTGCAACTAAACTCTGGCAAAATTGAATCAGCATATTTAATTATAATGCATCTAAGCATAGGAAAAATCATGTTTACTCCGTCTCATTGGGATAATATTTTCAAAACATGAGTGTTTAACACAAATAAGAAAGAGCTGACACGGACAAAATTATACAGGGGGGAAGAGCAATTAAAGACCAAACAGCCTATTGTTTCTACGCACGTAACAGCGCATTTACATTGTTTCCTAACACGTCTGTGACGTCTTGTAGAAAATCCGCGAAACGGCGTTTTACTTTCGCGATATTTTAAAAAATAAAATAAGCTACCTGCTTGAAAGGGTGGTTTATGGAAAATCCCTTAAAAAACCGATTGGAAAAGGGGAGAGTGCTGAACGGCAATTAATACATGTAAAATATCAATTCAGGTATATAACACCAGGAAACAGACAAAGACACACTTTCGAAAACGATTTTGATAGAAGGAGAAACACGGATATTTTTTTAACCTGTACTGCTCACACATTAACTTCGCAACGCATGCAGTGGTACATGTATTTCAGTCTGTTCTGATTATTTCACAAAACACTAGATATATAGATAATTATAGAACCGTTTCAATAAATCTTTGTAAAAATCACAAAATTATAGAACCGTTTCAATAAATGTGACCGGTGCATTGCATTTGCGCCAATTAGTATTTCTTTTGCGCCAAAAAAATATTTCATTTGCGCCACAAACTGTACTTCATTTGCGCAAAATGAAAAACTTTTCATTTGCGCCAAATACATGCAGGTAAATAGTATAGTAAAAATACTTTAACATTTTATACAACACTCAGTAGTGTTGTTAACCACCTGAATTGGGCAAAGTCAAAATAAAAACAAAAATAAAAAGACATCTGAATTTAAAAGATAAAAAAGGGGTAAAACAGCCCAATATTTCGACATGTAATGTCTTTTTCATGGGTAAGTAAAAGTAAAAAACAAATCTAAACTCGTCTCCTGGTGTCAGTTTAGTATCCTCAGTACAACTAAAACCATTTTTTTTGGTGTCTACTAAATACTTTATACAATACCATAACATATTGCCTCTAAATACAGCCGTAGTAAAATCATCCTCCCAAGTCAGGTGTTGTGAGCTCACGACTGGACTCGGAGGGGATGCGGTAAAATTAAAACATTTTGTCTAACGTGTTACAGCTAACGGGATGAGGTAAAATTAAAACATTTTGTTTACAGTGTTATAGCTAACCTTAAAAAATATTTTGTCTTTCCAATACGTCTAACACTTACAACATGTACTCCTGTACTCCCGTGTGTGTGTGTGTGGGGGGTCTATTTGCTATTATTTTGCTAGTATGAGTATTCGGCAGGAATATGGGTGATGTTTTTGCAATCATCTGTCTTAAACAGGGTATCTTTTTTTACTAGTGTTGTCTTGAACAGGGTCATTATTTTCATATGGTCATCTGGAAGATAGTTTTTAGTATATTTATGACGGAAAACAACAGCTAAACCTAGTGAAACACACCAACCAAGCAATGTCAGATATAAAATGTCCGTAGAAACTCCACTGGATATTTTACTTCAGCAGGGTGTTGATTTTGGAAATGACTAAAGTCATAAAAAGGTATGTTTTTTGCCTTTTCTGTCTTAAACAGAGTGTGTTTTTCCATTTTTTGGGGGGGGGGGGTCTTAAACAGGGTCCATTTTTATAGGGCTATCGGCAGACTATTACCAAAATTATTGGCAAGTACCAACCACCCCAACCCCGGGCATGTACTACTGATATGAAAACACAAAAGACCACAAATCAAGTGAAAAGATTGGTAAAGAGCGGCGATTCCAAACTTGTCAAAACAACGACGAAACGGAAATAAAGGTAAACCGTAAACCTTCTTCGTTTTCATAGAAACAAATTTAGGGTAATTTTTGGTTAGCGCCTGTCGTATTTCAATAACAAAAGACCACAAATCAAGTGAAAAGATTGGTAAAGAGCGGTGATTCCAAACTTGTCAAAACAACGAAGATACGGAAATAAAGGTAAACCGTAAACGTTCTTCGTTTTCATAGAAACAAATTTAGGGTAATTTTTGGTTAGCGCCTGTCGTATTTCAATGACAAAAGACCACAAATCAAGTGAGAAGATTGGTAAAGAGCGGTGATTCCAAACTTGTCAAAACAACGACGATACGGAAATAAAGGTAAACCGTAAATGTTCTTCGTTTTCATCGAAACAAATTTAGGGTAATTTTTGGTTAGCGCCTGTCGTATTTCAATGATTATATATTTTTGGCCGAGTTGCACGGAGTGCAAATCTGGGTTTATTGTATGGTGAATGTCGATCGAGCGGGCGGGGAAAATGGGTACCTATTTTGTGAAATCAACTTCTCCTAAAGCACCAAAACGGAACCCGGCCATTTGTATCTTTGACCCATTTTATGCATCTAGGATCGATTCATTAAAAGTTTTTTTTTTGGCAAGACAGCAAATGCTGAAAAACAAACTTTCTGTCAAGGCCTGATTATTAAAAGGTAATACACTTCTTTACACTTTGATGAAACATATATTTATTGGTTTTAGATCTTTATTGGATGCACACATATCACAGACTGATTGTCATAAATGGTATGTATTGACGCCTAGAAAAATGTTCGCTTCGTTCAACTGTTCAACGGAACTTTTTGCGGGAAATCTGTACTATGACTTCAGATTCATCTTTCTAAAGGCGGACAACGTAATTCTGGCAAACAAACGATAGAAAGGAGACTAAAATGCTAATAACTTTTTTTGAGTTCGGTGACATATGATTTCTTTCATATCAATGTGAAGAATACGGGTAGATTTATTTATGACCTGATTATCGTTGAAAAATCAACGGTCAAATTTTTGTTATACGGAAAACTATATTCCGATCTTGCGAATAATTTTTGGCGGGAATCGGAAAATTATTTGCTCTTAACACCCCACAGTCATACTAATAAAAGTTTTTCATTTTAATTGGACACGTATTGATCTATATTTCTACCAGAAAAAAGAATTTTGATTCTAGGTTTCAAAATAAAGAAATAACATTCATTTAAAGAAAGTGTGAACGATAACAATAATTGTGGAAAAACTGCCAACTTTGAGTTACCATAGCGACAAAATTAAGTCGGTGACCCCCCATTTTTTTCGCCGAAAATTTTCTTCCAAGCAACAGACTACTTTGTCACCAAATTTTAGAAAAAAAAATCAATGGTAGAACTGAATAGGCAGTTTGGTCTTTAATCAAGTAATATAACATAAGGGAATAGTGATTGTCAATAGACGAGTTACCAGTTGGTGAATTTTCCCGTAAAATTTTGACGTCACAATATAGATTTTTCAACGTCACAATGTTCAATGACGCAATTTGCTCCGATTGACTTTAGGTCAACCGGAGTAGTTCATTCATAAAATGAAATAGGAAAGTGGTGTATTAGAAAGGGCATATATTCAAATTCACCTGAACACAAATGGTTCTTAGTTAAGACGAAACAGCATGTTTAACGTGCAGTGGCATATGCTAACCCTGCGTAATTCGGCAAAATGAGGAAGGGGTCCGGGTATATCTGAAAAAAAATGCACTATGATTATTAATATTTAGTATAATTGCATTCCACAGACATATGATCTGCACAAGAAATAGACGTGCTAATATATGAAGCAATATATACTGTTAATAGACAAGGAGAGGGCAATAACATGACTAATAAAATGTGGAAAATGCAATTTTCATTTTTACAAGATGATCTACTATCAAAATGATTGTGACAGTTAAATATATACTTTTGCATTTTTCATATTCATGCATCCCCCAGATAATGAACCAATTAACTGATTGTTTACATTCAATAAATGAATATCTGTGCATGTCAGAATACCTACTGACAGCAGAAAAGTAATGAAAGGCAACTATAGTTTTCCATCTGTCTACAAAATGGTAATGATATATAGTAATTGTGTCACAGAGGATAGGTTTAAATGCGATGCGCTCAACATATATGTTGTTCTTGTCTTGATTTGGGTATAGGCACTTTTTTTTTGGTAAGTATGTATGGTACCATTATTTTTTTTTTCAACCATGCATATTGTTTATCAAATGCGCAGTGGCGTCACTCACAGAACAAACATACATTAAAGACCAAACTGCCTATTCAGTTCTACCATTGATTTTTTTCTCAAATTTGGTGACAAAGTAATTTGTGACTTCGAAGAAAATTTTCGGCGAAAAAAATGGGGGGTCACCGACTTAATTTTGTCGCTATGGTAACTCAAAGTTGACAGTCTTTCCACAATTATTGTTATCGTTCACACTCTCTTTAAATGAATGCTATTTCTTTATTTTGAAACCTAGAATAAAAATTCTTTTTTTCTGGTAGAAATATAGATCAATACGTGTCCAATTAAAATTAAAAACTTTTATTTGTATGACTTTGGGGCGTTAAGAACTAACAATTTTATGATTCCCGCAAAAAATTATTCACAAGATCGGAATAAAGTTATCCGTATAACAAAAATTTCAACGATAATCAGGTCATGGCTAAATCTACCAGTATTCTTTACATTGATATGATAAAAATCATATGTCACCGAACTCAAAAAAAGAGTTATAAGCATTTTAGTCTTCTTTTTATGGTTTGTTTGCTAGAATTACGTTGTCCGCCTTTAGAAAGATTAATCTGACGTCATAGTACAGGTTCCGTTGAACAGTTGAACGAAGCGAACATTTTTCTAGGCGTCAAAACATACCATACATGATGACAGTCTGTGATATGTGTTCATTAATCAATAAATATATATTTCATCAAAGTGTAAAGAAGTGTATTACTTTTTAATAATCAGGCCTTGACGGAAAGTTTGTATTTCAGCATGTGCTGTCTTGAAAAAAAAATTTTAAGGTAATAGGTACGTAAAAAAAGTTTCCGGATTTCGGTGAATTTTTACATGCATTTGCATGAAACAGAGCTGAATATTAAGGTGAAAGAAAATTGGTGTTAGCTATTTTAATGTCTAAAACATGACTGATCAAAAAATTAACAGGCTATGTTGAATTCATATAGAATCTATGTAAAACGTACAGAAAAATAGAACAACAAACTTCTTTAAATTGCGATATCCTACAATTTTCCTACAAAATTGAAATGTTAAAAGCAATGAAATTTCCGTTTTAAACATGCAAATTTTATATAGGGTCACAGAGTTAGTTTCGCCGCTATGAAAATTTGAATATAACCTAGGCTCACCAAAAATGCATTTTTCTCGATTAAAAGCGCCGTCAAAATGACGACGTCGTGGATGAAATATTCGATTTTTGGCCTTCTTGGACTGAAGATCCCCTGTTTAGTGATATATGTCACGAAAACGAATTCGGTGACCATATGAAAAAATTATATCAATAAATCGGGAATTCCTTTGGCAACATCATATCAGATTTCCAGAAAAATTGTAGGATACAGTTTGAAATGCCGACGATTTAAAGTGAAATCTAGAATTATTTTACGTTCATTTTAAAGCAAGCTTATAACGTTCACCGCTAGGGGCGTTGATTTACGTACCTATCACCTTAATGAATCGATTCTAGATGCATAAAATGGGTCAAAGACACAAATGGCCGGGTTCCGTTTTGGTGCTTTAGGAAAAGTTGATTTCACAAAATTGGTACCCATTTTCCCCGCCCGCTCGCCCGACATTCACCTTACTATAAACACAGATTTGCGTATTGAAATACGCCAGGCGCTTAACCAAAATTCGATGAAAACGAAGAACGTTTACTGTTTACCTTTATTTCCGTATCATCGTTGTTTTGACAAGTTTGGGGCGGGGGGAGGGGGGTTGCTACTTGCCAATGCTGCCGATAGCCCTATAGAAATGGACCCTGTTTAAGACCCCCGAAAATGGGAAAACACAACCTGTTTAAGACTTTAAAAGCAAAAAAACATACCCTTTTTATGACTTTAGTCATTTCCAAAATCAACACCCTGGTAAGAAAAATATCCGGTGGAGTTTCTATGGACATTTTATATCTGACATTGCTTGGTTTGGTGTGTTTCACACTAGGTTTAACTGTTGTTTTCCGTCGTAAATATACTAAAAACTATCTTCCAGATGACCATATGAAAATAATGACCCGTTCAAGACAACACTAGTAAAAAAGATACCCTGTTTTTAAGACAGATGATTGCAGAAACATGACCCATATTCCTGCGGCACACTCATATTAGCAAAGTAAAAGCTAGTAGCCCTCCTCCCGGAGTACATGTTGTAAATGTTAGATGTATTGGAAAGACAAAATATTTTTTAAGGTTAGCTGTAACACTGTCAACAAAATGTTTTAGTTTTACCTCATCCCGTTAACTGTAACACTGTAGACAAAATGTTTTGACAAAATGTTTTAATTTTACTGCATCCCCTCCAAGTCAGGTGTTCTGAGTCCCCGTGGACTCACAACACCTGGCTTGGGAGGATGCTTTTACTGCGGCTGTATTTAGAGGCAATATGAATTGTATAAAGTATTTAGTAGACACCAACAAAAAAATTGGTTTTAGTTATACTGAGAATACTAAACTAATACGAGGAGACGTGTTTAGATTTTAGCTGTACTGAAGAAGCAAATTTATTTTCAAAATCACCGTGTGAAAAATGCAAAGTCTTTTATAGCTAGTACCATTCTTTGCTGCTTCATTGTCCAGATATAATAGAAGGCTGTTTAAGCTTTGTAATTTTACAGGTTTTTTTAATTTAAAGAATGAAATATTTAGGCTTTATGCTTTTACAGTTCAAAATCGTTCGAGATTTATGTAAACGATAATTTAAAACAACGAATATGACCAGTTTTCAAAATATCCATCCAATTCTCAAATCCTAAGTATCTTTTTGTGCTGTGCTACTGGTGTTTGAAACAGGTGGGCCGGTTAATGGTTCCATCGAGGATTTTGGCTCTGAAGTTTCTAAATGGATATGTTGAACGCGAAGAAAAGCGTTAATAACTGAAGAGGTTTTTTATTTCTAAGAGATATTAAAACACGCGATTTTTTAGTTGTGGTATTGAATAATGGCGTTATGAAAATCTCTTTGAAATGAAACTTATGACACCCGCTTGACCATGTTGACAACCGCAATAAAAATCGTTTTCGAAAGTGTGTCTTTGTCTGTTTCCTGGTGTTATATATCTGAATTGATATTTAAGATGTACTAATTGCCTTTGGCCCTTTCAAGCAGGTAGCTTATTTTATTTTTTAAATATCGCGAAAGTAAAACGCCGTTTCGCGGATTTTCTACAAGACGTCACAGACGTGTTAGGAAACAATGTAAATTCGCTGTTATGTGCGTTGTGGCATAATTTTGGGTCCGGGTCCACTAACATTCTGTATCCGACTTTCCCCTATAATTTTAGGTCCGGGGGTCATTGGAAATTAGATTTTTGCTCATGAAAATGTGTTTTTACAATTATTTCAAATCCATTTGACGAAATATTTCACTGTTTCAAAGAGGGGTCTCAATATTTCGTGTATCCCCAGCCAGAGCCCGAGACAATTTTCCCGAGATTGAAAATAAACGGCACAAATAGCTATCTTGTTTTACGATGTTTTCAAAAGAAATTTGTTTCATTTAAAGACATTTGATATCTATTCACATTATTTCGATAATTTAATTAACTATTTTTATTTTATACTAATAAATTGACGAAAA
>MJUU01059712.1:11330-26299 GCA_002080025.1 Modiolus philippinarum | reverse complement strand
TTTACGTTTTGGTTTTAATAAACATCACAATGTCAGAGTTTACCTGCGTTGTGTAATAGCCGATGTTTTTCTCACACCCAAATAAAGAATCATTCGAGGCATCCAGAAGGGATCTTTGTAGTGTAAAACTTGTCAACATTTATCAGAATCGAGACGGCATCTCCACCTGTCTGCATATCAAGAAAAAATACAAACAAAATATGTGTACCAGAGATTGGACACAACAGTACACCTGGCGGTGATCTAATTACGATGATCATGTTCATTTTTTTTTATTATTTAGTTTTCATTGAAGTATAATAGATAGGTGCAGCAGAAAAAAATTGTATATTTTCGTGTTTGTTGGAAGTTGAAACATGGAATTTCTACACGGGCGTCTACACGAATAAACACCCCTGCACCTCGAATGACTAAATACCGAAGTTACTGTAAATTTGAAATCATGAATAAATGTAACAAGATTAAAAAGTCAATCATTAGCAGATGACCCGACAGGTAAAGAAAGTGTAATTAGGCCAATGCACAGAATGGTACATAAATATAGGTAAACGCTATTCTAAATATCAAACATTGTATCGCCTTCGTTTTGACAATTATTGTCACAGTAGACAGGCGCCTAAAATGTTTATAAAAATATTGTACTGTCTAGTCCGTTATCATTGCGTGATATAGAAACTGAAAACAACATAGATTTGAAAGAATGTTAAGAATTTTTTACGCAAAATAAGCAAAAATGTATGTAAGTCATGAGTCGAACGGCGATTTTTTTTTAAAATGCAAAAATGAACTTTGTCATATCGTTAGTGATCGTTGTTGACATACGCCTTATAGCGGTACTCGTTGGTTATAACTTGATGTCAGTACACAGAGCACCCTCTGTACAATGTCACGCAACCCTCCACGACTAGGCATTTTGTGAATAAAATGCGTTTTTTGCAACAATGAATTGAAAATACAAAAAACGAAATATGTCATGTGTGTCAGAACTATATAAGGAATTAATATCCATTTTTCCATAATTTTGCGGACTTTCACTTTAATTTTTAAAAAACAAATGGATATTTCTTGCATATTTTTTAATGAAAAATGAGATTTCCCGGAATATACTTGGTTCCAAAGAGTTTTGGATCTAGGTATTTCTTTATAACGAAAATTTTCAGGAAAAAAATACTTTGCAATAAAATGTTTATTGATTCATTTGCAAATTTTTGACTGGGTACACGAAGTGGTTTCGACGAAATAAAGTATATAAAAACGACATTTCTACCTCGCAACCGTCCAGGTTACATAAACAAAATCGATTTTTACTCACTAAGCACGTGGGGTTTTTGAATGGGCTTTAAATGAAGGCACGCGCTTTCCTTGATTGAATGATTGAACCAATGAAATCTTGTGTTGATGATTACTCTTTGAGATCGTGGGTATAAAAGGAAAATGGCGATGTTTCGAGACGATATGATTTTGCCTAGTAACATAGAATTAATTTTGGATCTCATCGTTGCTTATGCAAGAATCGTCACTAAATTGACCTATAAATAAAGTATCTTAAAAAATCTATCTGTACATATAATCTTGTCTTGGTACATGCATTTTAACGCCCTATAACAATTGGTTTTGACCAGTATGTCCATTGAATATTTTCATCACGACAGTAAATTATTTAAGGAATTCGCATATTACCTCTTCTTGGAGGTAAGTTTAATCACTTTTTAACTACAAAGTAAATATCTGGGAATTGAATGAAGTTTTCACTAAATATTATATTTGTTTAGTTCTTTTGAAATCTTGACATTTTGTCGATTGTTTATTTTCGTCGCCATGCAGTTAATTTGTTCCGAAAAAGTTATGAACACCGAAGAGTTTTCTAAAAGGGAGATAATTTTATACCACTAGATTTCCCGCTGTTGACGTTTCAATTGCATAAATGCGGAAATGACGTTTGTACAATAAAAACGTTTTCGTTGTGTAGTCAATTACGGTACAAATATTTTATTGACTTTTGCTAGTATTATTCATTAAACTGAAAAAATGTGTGAAATATTCTTGAAAATCAATAAAAGAGAAAAGCTAGGATGATTTATTGCCAATATAATTTACATATCAAATTCGTTATAAGACGAATGGGTGATATTTTGTATTGACCAACACTTTACATTAGATAAGGGTGAATAAATAGTTGTGCCCTTGGCTAGTGTTGTTGGTCGACTGGCATTGGCATCGACATATGCTAGTTTATTGTTCAGTGAGGGTAATAACAAAATTACCGGACAGAATTGTCCAGAGCCGAAATCCAAAGTTCAAAACCACCTGAAAAATTGTCAAATAATTCAACTCAACTTTCTGTAATGTTTTAGGTTGTTGAATCATGAGTTTTGCAATATATTTGCTATGCCAAAGTTTGAGATTTACCCGAATTTGATTCAGCATATATGCAATTTTATCGTTTAATTTACATTTTATAGAGTTTTGATGAATAATTTGTTTTACCGTGTATTTACTTTGACTATGGTGTAGGTCTACTCGAATTCTCTCTTACATATGCTAGTTTACTGCTCAAATAATAGATCGAAATTTTTAAGTTGGTATATAATTTTTTTTACCATATATTTACTTTGCCAGGTTGTTAAATGAAATAAAAGGGACAACAGGAAACACCTACAATGGCTGAAAATTATAATTACATGCCATAATATGCTAGGGAACTACAAAGGTAAAACACAAATAAGACAAAAGACAAACGTAAACAACGATAGGAACTCGGGACAGCCGGACTTCGTACCGGCACTAGCAAAAGCCAGCGGTAGGGTTAAACCGGTTTATGGGTACCCAAACCGCCCCTTTATCTGTCCCGTTTCCCTATAGCATAGTAAACATACGAATAAAACCCAATACAGGTAGACTACTAACTCCATGACCACAATCTTGAAAGGAGAGAATATGACAATACGTAATTTTAAAAGATGGGTCAAGGGGTGCTCGCCGCTAATCCGCCGGCTAGCTAAAGGAGCTTAGTCTGCTGATAAACATGTGCAGAAAAAGTGGTCATTTTCAGGGGAGATAACTGTGAAACATCACCACTAGTTCATGATATATCAGCTGTATATGTATGTGTACACAATTCTGCTTTTCAATCGAACTGTTTATCGCATAAATAAAAGAAGTGAACACGAAATATAAAAAAAAATAAATATTGAGTTATTTTAATGCAAATGAAAATTAATTAAACAAAATATCCACTAACATAAATATTACATACTGTGGATTTGTGTTTAAAAAGTTTTTATACATATTTTATATTTGTGGTATATACATAATTATGTATATTGTCTGGTGTTAGAAATAGTAAGACGCTACTGTAGAATTATTCAACATCTACCCAGTTAACAAAATGTATTCAATATGGCTTCCTGTCATTACCTGTCACCTTTACCAGGTGTTAATTAGCCCGAGGGTGTCATAAATCATTGTTACAGTCAGGTGTTCAGATGTTTTAGACTGTTGTATTTGTGTGATTTTAAAAAATAAATAAATAAAAACCCAATACACAAAGAATGAATCTTAGAGTTTGAAATGACATTATATGTATATTACCGAAAACACATGCATCATCAGACGTCACTCGTTGTGCATCAGTTGACAATAATAATAAAAACAAAACTATTATCTTTTGAATAGATTTATTCAAAGAATGTTTCTTTCAAAACAAAAAGGACACTCATTCATTTAGTTCAAGGAATTGTATAAAAATCCTTGTTCGGTTGTGTATCAGAACTGTGAAAAATGCATATAGCAGTTTTGACGAATATCCAAATTTCAAATTAAATAGTATTTCAATATTTTAATTATTATAGCATTGGGGAAAAAAATGACAGATTATAACACTGATTGTCAAACAGACAGACCACGCCCTCTTCCGGTTGTCTCCATATTGGAAAAATATGAAATTTTGCCAGTTTTCAATTGAAATTGGAAGTAATTTAATCATTTCTTAAGTGTTAGAAAATACATCATTTTGTAGATGAATATCTTAACTTTTTGAAAAGAGCCAATCATTTTTAGATTCCCATATAGTTTTCTTTTAATTAATCGTGAAATGAAGCTACTATTCACAAAAATACAAGGATTTTATAGGAGAAAATACGTAAATCATGAATTTTTAATGGCATATTTTCAAATCAAATTGGAAGAAATTTCCCATTTCTCGATTCTGAAATAAATTATACCAACAGAAAGATATTTTATTGTAGAATAAGCAGAGAGCCAATCATTTTTAGAAAGTGATATAGAAAATTTGTTATTTTGATTTTTTTTGTCGACCCCTATGCATTTTATATCGACAACTCGAACCGTGTACAGGTAGCTTGTTTGGTCACGTGATTTTTCGGATGTCCCCATTTTCTGGGTATGACACTGTCGCACTACGGAAGAAAAATCAAACTCAAAACTTCCCGCAGGATTTAGTCAAGAATCATCATATATTTCAGTAGACATCGGCAGTATCAGTGAGAGGCCAGTATGTATGTAAAATTTGAATGTAGGACAGAAAGTCACAGGACAAAAAGTCACAGACAAAAAGTCACGGACAAAAAGTCACAGGACAAAAAGTCACAGTTTAAATTAAAATCATTTAGGACAAAAAGTCACAATTTATAATTTTGTCTTTTGAACAATATATTAGGATAAAAAGTAACATTTTGAAAAATGAATAAACATTTCCTTCAATTTTTTTTTTAAGTATGGCATGTATGGGGTTATGTTCTTGACTATTCAAGACATAAATCTTAGGAATGTTTGTTCTATCATTTCCTTATTGGGCACTGACATGCAGTAAGTGTTACCATTAAAATAACATCTTTGAAAATAGATAATCATGAAGGCCAATTATTTTACATGTATGGCTTATCATGTTAATGTATTTTTAGGGTTTAATTGATACACAAATAACTATAATTTGAATCCACATATGTTTAGATAATAATTAATTATTGCTTAATTGGCATTTCACCATAGGTGGGTACACTGTCATTATTTGTGTTATTACCGGTTTTAGTTTAAAAAGAAACTTCTTTGGAAATTCAATCAGTCATGTTGAAATAAATGGAAGGTTTTGGATTGATTTTTTAGCTCACCTGGCCTTTTAGGCAAAATATTTTGCCATTAAAATATAAGTTTATACCAAGAAAATTCATATATGTTTAAAAAAAAACACAGTTTTTCAATTATGTAAAATGATATTTCTAAATCTTAGCAACAAAATTCCGTACTTCAAAAATAATATAAATATCATATTCAATTTCATGAGTCAGTTGATATAATTGTGTGACCATTTTGTTCTACACCTACATACACATGAAGCAAACATTTAAGTTGTGACTTTTTGTCCTGTGACTTTTTGTCCACCAATGTAAAAATACAGATTGTGACTTTTTGTCCTGTGACTTTTTGTCCTAGCAGATTTGTGACTTTCTGTCCTGTGACTTTTTGTCCTGTGACTTTCTGTCCGTTTACCTAAAATTTTCAGGTCACTAGATCTCAAAGCTAATTTAACGGATGCAAGCAGAGTATCTTGTCAATATCCCCTATTACGCAAAGAATGTATGTTACGTCCAGCTTTTCTGGATTTTTAATTAGTTTCTGGCATTTTTACCAACATTACCGTAAAAACGGGAATTAGAAATGCCCTTATTATTGTTAGTCTACCCGAAATTATAAACATAGCGTTTTAGTAAAGTATACAAATTTGGGCAATTTTGACATTTTTTAAAACCACATAAAAAATTTTCTACAGGAAATTTTTAAAAAGTAAATCAGCCGAAAAAATATGAAAATCTTGAAGTTTATTATGCATTTTACAGATCCAAAATCGGATGGGTAATAAAAAAATTACAAAAGATCAAAAATTCTTTTACTTTGTTAAATAGTGGTCCAACTACGACTTTGCCATCCATAAATGCTAATTTGCATATGTAAATTAGATTTTGTGACATCACTAATGAGGTTCGCGAACCTTCCTATAGTTAAAAGTTGTAAATAGATTGATCTGCCCGATATTTACTTTTTTTTGCTTATGTTGTGAGTTGACTCTTTATTATACAAATTATTCAATCAATTCAAGTTGCTGTATAAATAGTTTTGCACTATATTTACTTTGTCAATGTTGAGGGTTGACTTGAATTCATCATCGTGACATGCTAGTTTTTTTTTCAAATGAAACAACTCCATGTCAAGGATTACTTTTATGTAACGTTTCAAAATGAATTCAAAACAGTGAATAACAGGAAACTTACAATGGCTGAAAATTACAATCTCATGCGCAATCTGCCAGGGAACTAAACAGTAAAATAAAAAACACACAAATAAGACAAAAGACAAACGTAAACAACTATTGGGACTCCCGAACAGCGATCTTTTGAACAGAGTAAAAGAATTATACTATTAGGTTATATTCGACTAATGGTACAATGTAACCACAGAAGATCAGTATGATTTGATAGATCGTTACAATGTTTCTATTTCGCAAATGAAAATACATATTTTTGAGCAGATGAAGTGACAAACACCAAGTATGACTTAATTGGTAGTGTGACTGAGGGTGCCACATATCATGCTTTTCTTTCCGAAACAAATAATATGATGCTCCCTATTTTCAGTGGGGGTCATACTGTCATTGTGTTGTCTTGTATATCTGACTGTTTTAGTTTTGTCATCGTCGGTGGCCTTTGTTATTGTAACTGTTTGTAAACTAAAGTTACTTTACATTAAGTTGAAAATGAAACAAAACCTCGGTGATCGTTTTGTTGAGCACTTACGCTCCGTTAAGAAACAGGATGATTGCCCAGTCGGCAACCATTTTCGAAGACCACATCATAATGAACTCGACATGCAAGTCACCGTTCTGGTCCAGACTGACAGTGGTGAAAAATCCAGACAGTTTTTAGAACAACGCATCATACACTTTTTGGGCAGTATTCGCCCAAAAGGTATGAATGTAAAAAAACAGTTCTATTCCTAATTATTTTCATCTGTCTGTCATATCTCATCTGGTCTTTTACTACTACTATTATTATCATTTTAATTATTTACATTGACAAATTTAAATACACTTCTCAATAATAACATTTACATAGTGTACCTTTATTTACTATCCTGTTATCGATTAGGTTCAAGATCAGCGTGTTTACAATTCAGTCACGCATGAACTTCACTGAGTAGNTCTTTACAACAGTAAAAAATAGGTGATCAAATGTACGTGAGAAAAGGAAATAAATGCAATTACCAACCGGTAGTGACTTTCCTGAAATCATGGTGAAAACTGGTGAAAGACCTTGCAATTGTTCTTTGAACAATTGACCTTTTAATTTTATTTGCCATTTGTGTTGGACACGTCCACTTCTTACTTTCCTTGGCCCTGTACACCACTGATGAAGGTCTTAGCGACCGAAACGTTTGGCCCCTTCTTTTTACTTTTTAAGCTTTTTATGGTATTTTTTTCATTATTATTTGTTTTAGACATTTTTTACCTTTTAATCGTGGCTCACCACACCTATATTTTTTTTATTTATTTTACATTAAGTTAACGTGGCGATAAGAAGATACAAACTTTTTCCATACTATTTAAGGTTTCAGAAGTAAAAAGTAAACTTCAATTGATTTTTGTAGGGGAAAAAGTTATATACCAATCACCCACCCAACATATCTATCAACGCCTTATTTTGACTGGCTGTCTGACGGATGGATTAGATCATGCTTACCTTTACTTGGCACCTGATGAACTGGTGTTCTTTGAGGTAAGTCACATATTTGTTTTAAATTCTGCTTCGTTCGTGTTTATTTTAGTTTTTAGTTTACTTGTCTTGTCTTTGTCATGTTGTTTTCATTTATATTACTTATGTATCGTCGTGTTTTTCCCTTATTGCTTCGATATTCGTTTGCCAATGTATCTATAGACTTTAGGGTTGCTGTATAAATACGGCGTTTTCGAGATACAGATCTACTACGGGATAACATACTTATCTTAGCACTTTGTCACGTGATAATAGTGACGTTGCGGTGCTTGACGTCTTCCGCTTCGTACTTACTTCAAATAACAATATCTTATTTGACAAGTTCCACTTACAGAATGTTGTAAACAGTGGTTAAATTTTCATTCTATTTTATTGCGAAGCTTGAAGTTAAGAACCGCGGTAACACGACTGCACTGTCTGCAGTATAACACAAGATTTTTATGTTTGGAAGTGAACTTAAATTTCGTCTCATTTGCGTCGATTTTACTGGAACAAATGTCTTTAAAAATGTTCAAATTAAAATCACGTCATTTAAAACAAATACTCATCTTCACAGAGAAAGTAAAATTCCCTTAATTTACAAATTATATAGCATTTCTTAGACGAATTTACAAAGTGTGTGTTGGAAATGCAATAAACCGGAAATGCATGTGAACCTGAAAATGCCGGGAACGTCATAAAATATGTTACGTCATTCCGGGAATGAAAGGATCTCGAAAACGACGTATTGTTTTGCCGTATTTTTTTGTCAATGTTGCAGGTCAACTTGAATTATCCACGGCATTTGCTTGGATTTATTAATGTTGGTGTAGATTTATTGATTGGCTATTCAAATGTGTCAGCAGAGTTTCAAACTGCTTAGTAAATTATACCTACTTTGCAAATGTTGTATTATACCTTCTAAGCATATGTTGTAGTCCGACTTGAATTTGTCCTGATATATATGCTAGAATTGCTGTAAAATGGTTTAAGTTGAGAGACTGATTGTTCACTGATATGTTTTAACTTCACTGTCCACTATAAATAAACCGTCTTGCATTGTGTATACTCAGCAAAAGCTGTCGATCGCCTCAAATTTACCATGACATAAGCCAATGTTGCTAATTCTTGGTACAGATTGAGTGATTGTTCTGCAATTCCACTTTGCATATAATTTTATAACTATGGTGATTTGATGAACTCAAATTAATATAAAAATTGCTAATCCTGTAAAAGCACTGACAGCGCGGTAAAAACCAGTTCTTTCCTTTCTTGTACATTTAGTAGGCAATCGGGAAGTTTATTAACATTGATGTATATTTATATTTTCATATCTTAAACCGGATATTTTTTTCTTAACACCGGAACATATTAATTGCACACAAAATAGCCATAAATATTTTATGCATACTTGTCGCTCATTGAAAGTCATGTGTCGAAATTGTGATAAAACAATTATGATATCCGATTTATCGGATTAATATCCGTGTTTTGTGACTGCCTAATGTTTTTGTTTTTCTGTATTCTCTATTTACCATGTCCTGATCTGTGGTAGGAATTCCTTCCTTCAAAGAAGCAGTTCGTTAAATACATGAGTTCTTTAAATTTAACCAAAACGATATCTAGAGTTTACTATAAAAACAATAAAATTAAACAAGGATAATGTATGTCACTGTAGTAGACGGCGAGTGTTGGCTATTGTGACAGTGGTTAATGTTAGCGAGGACAGCTGTCACGTGATCAAACTATAAAAATGGCGGGGGAAAATAAAAAAATGTTCATAATTGAATGAAATTGGACAGGAAGGTTACTGTGTAGAAACGAACTTTGGTGTTATACTATTGTGGAATGTTTTGTGTTGGAATTGATTTTATCATGTCGAGCCGTTTGGCGTGAAATGCAAAGCATAACCTTCTAGTCAGGTATTCTATTTATGACAAGTTTCTCTACACAAACATCTATAACCACAAGCACAAACAAAGCAACTAGGATTTGATATTATTTATCATTGTATTTGGGAGATTACAGCATCTTCTACAACTTGTAATACTATATAGAAAGTTGTAATTCAACAAGATAAGGTAAGGGAGCATACGGCTTGTAATACTATATAGAAAGTTTCAATTCAACCAGATATGGTGGTGGGGGTGGGGAAAAGCTATTCAGTCCTAAAGAAAGTGATCATATATCTGGATTTTGATACTTTATATTTCCATTCAGTACTCTCCTCCATTGTTTCAAATAGATAACGACGGATCGTCTCGCGTGACCACCTATCGTAATCAAATGAAATCTATTCATAAATTCAGTTCGTAGCGAACAATCTAATGATTTTCGAAGAGTTTATAATGCACACACTTAAAAACACAAACAATTAAAAAAAACAAAATTTGTGATTACAGTTATATACGACACGTCATTACTTTCATCTTTATTATTCGTCAACTAAATAATCTTTCTCTCCATCTTAAAGTGGTTAAAGACATGTATTGTTCTTATCAAACTTCCAAGTACATTTGTGTCTCATTCTAAAGATGATGGGAATATACAAGCCCCAATATATAAGCCACCACGAAGTATCATGCCCATATCAAGTTCCACTTTTATATATACAGTGCACCCTCGTTATATCGCCACCTTTTGGACCAGAGAAATTTTTGGCGATAAGTGAGGGTGGCGATGTATCTATATTACATAGAAAAAAGGCAACTTTTTGAAAGTTGAGGGACCGCCATTGAAGAGGGGCGGTATAATGAGGGAGCATTATACAATTGTCCCGTCTTATTGGCATGCTATAAACAATTATACTCTTCTGGTTTCTGATGTAGCTGCATATAACATATCTTCAAAGAGTTGATATACATAGTTTCAATCTCATTTCAGAGATATAGAATAGTTCGCTTACAATGCAAACTGAAGTACCTATATGTCGTACCTTTACTGATTGAGGTGATCGAGTTGAGTATACCGAATTATTTTTTAAAGAAAATCGATAAGATTTTTTTTTCTTTTTTTTTTCCTGTTTGTTTTGTTTTTGCTAGTAATATAGATAAAAAGAAAATACACTACCATCATCTTTTTTTGCAGTATATAATTGATAGTTGTGTACTATTAGCTAAGTATTTGTGTCGATCAACAATTATTTAGATTATGTCGTAATAATTCATCGTAGCATGTCTGCTGTATTCAAAAATATTCTTTTAAACAAGAAGAAAAAGACCATTAGTGTAGAAGTTAGAATCATTGAACAGTGCAGGTTACTTTAGATTCTATGTCATGCACCTACCATCAAACATAAACAATACATGGTCTGCATGTTGCTTTCAATTCAAAACAAATTTAGATTCACATGCATAAGAATATATTTATCCCCGCACTTTTCTGAAGAAAATGCGGGGATATTGTTTTGGTCCCGTCCGTCTGTCCGTTAGATGGACCTTGTCAGTGGAACTCCTTGCTCATTTTTGGATTTAGTGTTTTAATTTTGTTATAGAATTGTTGCATATATGCTGCAGATGCGCAATAAGCTTTCGGATTTTTGATATTGGTTTTGGTGCAAACAAGAGGCCCCAAGATGTCTTTTATATATGTGAGCTTTTCAGCGGAACTCCTTCTTCATTTTTGGATTAGTGTTTTAATTTTGTGATAGAATTGTTGCATATAGTCTGCAGATGTGCAATAAAGTTTCAGAATTTTGATTCATGTTCCGACTTTGGTAAATTTCCTGAAAGTCTCAAAGACCACTTATTTCTTGGAATTCTACCTAGCAACCATACATGTAGTAATTTGTTCAATTAGGACTAACATTTTCACAAGTTGAATTTCAAAAATATTTGATTCCAATTTTGGTAAATTTCCTGAAAGTCTCAAAGACCACTTATTTTTTGGAATTCTACCTAGCAACCATACTGTTAGGATTTGTTTCTATTTGGGCAAACATTTTCACCAATTGGTTTTCAAAAATGTCTGATTCCAATTTCGGTAAATTTCCTGAAAGTGTCAAAGACCATTTGTTTTTTGAATTCTACCTAGCAACCATACTGTTAGGATTTGTTTCTATTAGGACAATCATTTTCACCAATTGGATCTACAAAATAATTGATTCCAAATTAGGTAAATTTCCTGAAAGTGTCAAAGACCACTTATTTTTTGGAACTCTACCTAGCAACAATAGTGTTAGGATTGGTTTCGATTAGGACAATCATTTTCACCAATTGGATTTTCAAAATAATTGATTCCAAATTTGGTAAATTTCATGAAAGTCTCAAAGACTACTCATTTTTGGAAATTCTACCTAGCGACCGTATATCCTTGTATACTTTCTTAGTAAAAATAGTGACTATCAATAATTTGATTTTAAAAATGTTGAGGAAAATTACCCCAAGGGTCAGTAACGACTGTTTTCTGTGTCAAACAGGTGAGTGCGGGGATGGCCATCTTTTCTGATGGCACCACTTCTAGTTATGAAATGATACGGTCCTGGTTTGGCGGTGAAAAGGTATATAAAACAGTTGAAAAGTGCCATTGATTATGTTTACAATGAAAGGTTGTGGAGTAATGGAGACAAAGTCTCTATATACAAACACATGATTAACCCAAGCAACGGTACAACACTTTTATTGTTGTTCTTCATCTTGACGTCAAAAGACAGCATGAAACCCTCAACAATAAGCTATGCTACGTAACTTTAATATTTAGCAGTTTTTCTGTGATTTAATGCATGACCGGGACAAAGTTTCTGTGTCGAGAATTTTTTTGTTTGAGAATGTTATTAACGTGTGATATTTTTACATACCCAGGACTCTGCGTTATAAAGCAAGAGCATATACTTGTATATTTAGATTTAGGAGCTAAATAGGCATATCCATTTATATACATATATTATCTTTGTTTGATTAACTGTAAATATTTTCATTACAGGCTTTGTTGTTCATGGATTTTGAATTCCAGTTTTACTGGCTGAAGGTCGAAGAAATCGGTCCGGAACTCTTTGGCAAGAAGATATAATTACAAAGCAATGATTTTTTGTTTTCCATGCTCAATGTAAAGTTTGGGACCCATACATAATTCATATGTCGTGATGTGTGAAGAGGGGTCTGTGAAGAGGTTTCGTTGCATATAAATTCAAATGGTCACTACATGTAACTCTTTAATTTCTGAAGAAAAATACAGTAGAACCAAGAACAAATATTGACTAAGTATGATATGTTAGAATGAATTATAAAATGGTTCTGTCAAAGAGTACACCTAAATCAAATATTGCCATGCGTCTGTGAATGAACAAATAAAGGGATATGGAGTAAATGTACATGGGACATTGTTTTAGTACAATAGAATTTAAATTTGCAAACTTAGTCAGTGACACTTAAGCACTGTTTGGAATTCCAAATAATCAGTGACACTTAAGCACTGTTTGGAATTCCAAATAATTGTGATAAGAAAACTGCAAACACTTGCATCAAGTATGCAATTCAGAAACAGTTTTTATTGCCCCATGTCAAAAGATTGCAGTCCAATACGGGACTTTCGAGATGGAACTCTCGTGTAATTGAAGGTGGAAACATTTACCTCGGATACCAGTTAGAGGGAATACATGATCTCTAAACTTATTGAAATAAAAAGATACCACATAAAAACAAACTATTTATGAAATTGAATTGCATTTTAAATTTTTCCTATATGACACTTCTTTAACTAAATTTTAATTGACAAAAAAAAAAATAAATAACACGAAGCGCAACAAATCGATTAAACATAAATCACCCTTAGCTCAACAGTGTTCATTAATTAGTGATTCCTTCCAATGTATTCATGTATTGATTTTTGACGTATTAAAAATAGATCTGTTATCGGAATGAACACAACTCAAAAGTCCTGCATTGGTAGCGGATACTTCTAAAATTTTTTGTACAAGTCCTACTCATTTTTGTCAGGTTATTGACCCCTTTTTAGAAATGACAAATCACTTACTAGCCAATTGCCATCGATGACGTGTATTCAACTTTATTTATGCACGTCTTCAAATATAGAAGAAATATTCGATGGAATTAAACCCAAACGAAACAGGGAGGAGTTGAAACCATCCGTTCGAATTTGAGATAATGATAACGCAAATTTGAATGTGGTTTAATAGATATGTCAATAAAAAAGTTCATTTACGCACAGCAATAATAAATGAATTCTTCTCACAGTTTTTGTTTGAATATACAGTGCTTTTATACCCATTTTATCAGCGCCCGAACTTGACACAAAGGCAGAACATAAAATGTACCAATAATAGCGATCCATACATATACAAGAGAGGTATCATACAGACAATCCTTGCTTATAATTAATATACACTTAGATATTTCATACTCATGCACATACACTTAGACAGCCAATGCTCATATACACTTAGACACTCCATGCTCATAACTTGCACATTCGGTACTTATAAATTCTACGCTCTTACGTTTTGCATACTCTTGAAGTACCTCCTATACAATAAGAAATGGTTTCAGGAACTCTCTAAGGAGTGAGATAAAGCCTCGGCAAACAGTATGGACATGAGTGGGATTTCTTAGTGGTTCTTGCTTAACTTTTAAATCTCTTGACTTTACGGGGTTATTTAATTGTTGAGTTATAGTAAAACTTTCTTTTTTCTGTTTTGCATAATTTCATTTATCATGTGTGTTTTATTTGTTGTTGTAATATTGTAATCAAATTTTGCTGTTTTCCTCGTGTTGGCTGTCTTTCATTTGTTACATAATTTAACGATAATGTTTTATTGTTATGCAAACTCAAGTTAAAAGCCCTCCTTGCATTTTAAAGGCAGATAAATTTATTTCATGATTTTGTTGGACACCTGCTTTCATTGCATCAAACGATGAATTTGTAATAATGTTTAAACAATTTTCGTAAAAAGTTAATAAAGGAAAAATATGATATAAAAAGTAGAGGAATATATAGGAACTGGAATCTCTTTCTTTATGAAATCAATTTTTTTATTGGTTTTTAGACTTTTTGCTCACCTGGCGTAAAAGGCCGTGTTAGCTTATGCCATCACTTTGCGTCCTTCGTCCGTCCGTCAACAATTTCAAAATCATCTCCTCTGGAACTGCTGGGTCAATTGTAAGCAAACATGGCCTGAATCATCACCAGGGTATGCACTCTCAAAATTGTGTGCGATTACTCCATAGACCAAACAACATTGCCACTGTTACT
>MJUU01059712.1:0-11299 GCA_002080025.1 Modiolus philippinarum | reverse complement strand
TAAAAATGATCAGCATGGCAAGATTTACCTGCCCTGGGATTTTTAAGAAAATCCGAAAACCTGTTTTGGAGTTATTGCCCTTTTTCGTTAAATTTGCGATTTTTTTTGTAATGTTCGTCTTATACATTAAAAACGAGAGGAGAAAAGTTTATGTTATCTTACTACCTGGACTAAATTTTTTTTTAGAATTTCTGATGAACCATACAGGGGATGCTTCGGTACACCAATGATATCCACTTTTTATGTACACCAAATGAATTATTTGTATTAATGAAGAAAGGATAACAGAAAACACTTATGATTGCCGAACATTAAAATCACATGCCACAATCCACCAGCTGGGAACTGCACAAGAAAAACAATAAAATGACAAAAGACAAACATATACAACGATAACACTGGGATAGCCGGACTTGGTACCGGCACTAGCAACAGCTAGCGGTAGGGTTAAACCGGTTTAAGGGTACCCAAACCATCCCTTTCCCTATCCCATTTACCTATAGTATAATAAAAATACAAGTAAAACCCCAAACAGGTATAACCACAATCTTGAAAAGGAAAGGATAAGACAAAACGTAATTTAGAAAGATGGGTCGAGGAGTGCTCTCCGCTAAACTGACGGCTAGATCAAGGAGCCTAGTCTGCTGGTAAAACACGGTCGCACTACGGAATAATAATCAAATTCAAAACTTCCCGAAAGGGTTTGGTAAAGAATAATCATGGAGTTCAGTAGACATCGGCAGTATCTTTCAGAGGCCAGCTTCAGGTCATTGGATCCCAAAGCCAATTTAACGGAATCATGAAGAATGTCCGGTCAATATTCCTATTACGTAAAGATTGCTTTTGATTTCCAAACTAATTTTCAGAGACATTATTAGCAAGTAAATCATTTAATGTTTTGGGTTAAACTGACATACCGTATATATATTCACCCCAAGACGTAAAAAACATACGCTTTTGCAGACTCATTAATGAAGTTTGACGAGAGGCTGGTTATTTTTGTAGTGTTAAGTATTTTACCGACTGGACCTCCTACTACTTTTACTTATAAAATAATTATGCAATACTGTCTTGCTAGGGTTCTAATTGGAGCATATATATGCAATAAAATTAATTTCAAAAGTTCCATGCTATGTAAATTTATTAGAGCGTTGGAAATACATTTACATTAAATCAAAATATTCATCATGCATCAGTTTATAATTTGCAGCCTGCTGAACTTGATATTTCCTGTGTGCATTGGGTATGCGTCAAGGTATTTCTCAATTTGTAATTGTGAAAGATCTGATGTAATATAAGAATATTCTATTTGTAGAAATATTAATATTAAAAACCACTCAATGTAATGACAAGCTGATTAAAAGACAATAACATTAAGGTACAACTGCTTCAACACGTTAAAAGTATTCCATTGTACTTTAAGATGCGACGTACACTACCAGCTTAATCATAATTAGTTTTCTGGGATTAATGGGTCCTTTTTGACGATTAAAGGTGGTATATTCGGTTTCCGTAAAATCAGACCGCATTCACTTCAAGCATTAGAAAGAAAATTGAGTTTGGTTTACCAAGTGCAGACAAATCCACAACAATTGGTTTCAGTAACCTAAATAAATTCTTCAGACACTAGAAACGCAAAACGGACAAAACTGATTATTTTCAATTCTACCGACTTGAAGTAAATCTACGGACGCATATTGATGCCACATGAAGGAAAGATAGTTTTTCATTCTATACATACATATGTATATTTAGGTATGTGCAATATCAAAAATTAGGGATCTATACTTCCTGCACAGAAACAAAAGCACAAATATAGTAAACAACGGCAGTAGAATACCGAAGGAACAAAGCACAAGATTACATAAATCAAAGTCCAGAGACAAGGCAAAACAAGACGGGAGACTAAATACACTACATGCCCACAAAACACTCAAACACTACAAATACAAAAGAGGTACGAAGAATAGATCAGTTAAAGTATACATTTACAACGTGACGACACTGTATGTGGTAAGAATCTCTCATTTAATTTTGTATAGAGGAAATCAGAATGGTAATAATAGGACACAATAAATATCAGATATCTAACAAACACAAAAAGTAGTCAGAGATGTATCATGTAGTAATTTTTGTTATAAATTGAAATTAGAAACATTTTGGGAAATTAATAAGATGTTTATGATTTAAACGGGTGACTTTCAAGCTTTTCATTCGTGCTGTAACTTATTGACCTTTACAATTATATGAATTAATGTTTGTGTATGTATATCTATGGGCGATATGACCAGTCCGTTATGCAATGTCTGTTTGCTTGTACATGACATTTAATATTTGTTTGGACATGTAAAGTAGTTAGTTTTGGATAACCAACGAGGACGGTCGGATTTCCGCAGCAAAATTAATATACGTTTATTGGAAACCAATGATTGAGAGTTTATTCTTTTTAATATTGTACTTTTGGATTGAATAATTGAACTTAAATTTTGTGTTATTGTACTTTGAATATTCGGTTTTTATTCAACAATTACATTTTGGAACATTCTGCTTGTCTTTCTCATTTCAAGTTGTGAATTCATTATTGTACAAAGTTCGCCAATTTTCGGCCTTCAACTATGTGGCTAAAGAATGAAAACTCATTCTTAAATACACGGTTGGATTTTTTTCATGTAAGACACAAATCACACATGCTGAAGATCATTCTTTAATCAATCAAGGATTCTATAAACAATTTATATCGTATTTGAATGTATTTTGATATGAGAGAGAGTCCGTGCCTCTTTTTCATGGGGAGGTAAACGAAGTTTCTATATCAGACATAAAAATCAATGAATCAAAGCAACAAAGTTATTTGATAGATCTAAGATCTATACCGAAATCACACGAGACTTGAGACATATTTTTTGTCTTCTTAGTTAATTTTGAAACAGTATTGACAAAATGTATATCGTACCATTGGTGAAAAGAGGAGAGGAAAAAGGAGCCAACAACTTAACAGTCTACAAAAGGGCGTGTCATCTTTGTGGAAATTGCACTAGATTTTATAAGTCAAATTTAAGGATGGTCACTGCACTAGATTTTATAAGTCAAATTTAATTAAGCGTATCTCCCGTGATTGGACGTCCTTAATTTACTTTCCATTTAGATCACATTGGCTATATGACTTCTCTTTCATTTTTAATGCATCTTATTGATCTCCCATATGTAATGACTCGACCTGCAGGGAAGAGACACAAGTTGTCGAAATAGCCATCCCCAGAAACAAGAGGTATTTCTCTTTTACGCAAGACGTAATTGGTAGAAGTTTTGATTTTGGAACATAACTTTGGATACGCCATTAAAAATCCCTTGTTATTTTTCATTTCGTTTTTGTTTGCTTGCAAAGACATTTCTTTGTCAATGAATTCAGTAAACATTTGCAAACCAATAACAAGTCTCGGGTGATTACTTTACTGCCACGATCGCAACCACCAGTTTCTTACAAAAAATATTAAAATTCTGTTCGATGAGACTGGGGGTAATAACAAAATTACCGAACAGAGTTGTCAAGAGCCGAAGTCCATAAGACAAAATGACAAATCAGATGGAAATCACCGGAAAAGTGTAGACCGCAATGGTGATGACTTGGTACATGCATTTCAAAAGAAATGGTAGGTTAAACCGGTTTTTTTTGGCGCTCCAAAGCTCCCCTTCCATTGCAGTAGTGTCCGGCAGTAACTCAACAGCAGTTGTTGTAGAAAGGTCGTAGACAGTGAAAAGATATTATCATCCAAGTACTAAGTAAAAAATATCTTGAATCATTAAATTTACTGTCAATGATAAGCATTCCTGTTTCTATAACTGACGACTACTCCACATGTCATTCTGCAAGTTAATACCCTTTCATGTTTCATTTTTCAGTAATAAATAGGTTTTCTACGAAAACATAAGCATGCATACTTCAATAAAATCAACTGTTCTTTGTCTATATATTCGTTATAAATATTTCAATCAAATTATTAATTTCTAAATACTTATGTAAAATTAATTATAATAACAATTTGGTAATATACATATATATATTCTTTTGTTAATATCATTGCACAGTATAAATATTTCAGGGATGGCAATATAATTCAGACTGACAGATAAATTGGAAATACAAGAAAGTGTAATTTATTACGAAAAGCTTTTAGGATGCGAAATGTTGGCCAGACTTTTAATTTGAACCTTTCTAGTTTTACAATATTAAACATCAAAAACGTGATCTAAATGCTGAACAAATTTGTAGAGAAATTTTAATATTCAATATATACATCCATGACACTGTAAAATATAAATGCAATAGATGTCAAAAGATTATACCTCGGACCGGCGTATTGACTATGAAATCAATTTATTCCACCGTTGAAGTTCATTTAAAAAATAATCTAACTTTTTTGTATAATCTAAGTATTATGATATCTTAATTTCTGAAATTTGTTGTATGAGAAACATTCATAACAAGTACGATTGTACAATTCGCACGCGTCTGTTCTATACTCTTGACATTTATTTTTTAAGAGTTCACACTGTTAGTGCTTTAGGTTTTTATACCCCGCCACACGTAGTGGCAAGGTATTATGTGATACCCTCAGTCGTGTGTCCGTCCGTCCGTCCGTCTGTCCGTCCCCCGAAGGTTTCCGATTGATAACTTGTAAACGAAATAACATAAGGTCTTCAAACTTGGTATGTAACTTGTTTACCACAAAACTCAGGCCAAGTTTGATTTTGGGTTCAGAGGTCCAAGGGATTCTGGAGTTATGACTCTTGAAACTTTGAAATTTTGCGAATTTTAGGACTTGTGAATGAATAAAATATTGTCTTCAAACTTCGTACGTATCTTGTTTACCACAAAACTCAGACATAATTCGACTTTTGATCCAGAGGTCCAAGGGGTTCTGGAGTTATGCCCCTTGAAACTTTAAAATTTTGCAAATTTAAGGGTTTCAGACTGATAACTTGTAAATGATATAACATACTGTCTTCTAATTTGGTATGTAAGTTGTTTAACATAAAATACAGGCCAAGTATAATTTTTGCTTCAGAAGTACACAAGGATCTGGAGTTATGCCTTTTTAAACTTTGAAATTCTGTGAAACGTGGCGGGGTATCATGTAATGCACCATCACTATTTTTATTGTTGTATTTGTAGTGTTTGTGTTTTGTGGTTGTGTAGTGTCTTTGGTCTTCCGTCTTCTGGTGTTCTTACTTTTGACTTGTTTTTGGACTTTGATTTATGTAATCTTGTTCTTTGTTACTTCGGTATTCTACTGCCGTTTTTTTTTATAAACGTTACCTTACTATCACATCCAAACTTTTACAACAAGATTACATATTTTATAACTTAACACATTTAAGAAGTTTTATAGAGGATATAAAATTTGATATCTAAGAATGATACGACTCGCAAAAAGCTTATTACTATTGGCATTTTTCACCTTCTTTTTTACGGCGATATTGTTAAAAATGTATATTTATGAAAATATTCAGAAAAGCTGGGACGTAACTTACATGCTATATGTAATAGGGGATATTGACATCATATTCTTCATAATTCCGAGAAATTGGCTTTGGAATACAATGACCTGAAGATTTTACAGGTATAATGGCCTCTCACTGATACTGCCGATGTCTATTGAAATCCGTGACGATTCTTTACCAAACCCTTCGGGAAGTTTTGTATTTCATTTTTATTCCGTAGTGCGACAGTGTTAACAGCAGACAAGGCTCCTTGAGCTAGCCGGTAGTTTGGCGGCGGGCACTCCTTGACCTATCTTCCTTAATTCCGTTTTGTCTTATTCTTTCCTTCTCAAGATTGCGGTCTTGGAGTTAGTAGTCTACCTGTATTGAGTTTTATTTGTATGTTTTTATACTATAGGGAAACGGGATAGAGAAAGAAGAGGATTGGGTATCCATAAACCTGTTTAACCCTACCGCTAGTTCTTGCTGGTGCCGGTACTAAGTCCGGCTATCCCGAGTTCCTATCGATGTCTATGTTTGTTTTTTGTCATTTTTATTGTTTTTCTTGCGCAGAAATCGAGAATATTGTGGCATGTGACTGAAGTTTTCGGCAAATTTGGGTGTTTCCTGTTATCTCTCCTATATCAATTCATTGTATTATGTTTATACAAAGTATATCACGGTAAATCAATGCGTCAATAGCAGAAAAAAAGATTTTATTTCCATTTTTATGAAAATTTATTTAATCATTGACTTTAAATGAAGTCTATACTGATGATTTTACTGGCCTTTTCCAGATTAGTTGACCTAGGCCAATTGCTGAGATTAACCAATACTTGACAAAGTCCGTATAGTCATAAGTTTGTATTAATAAGCGTCTCTAAGAAAAACCGAAGTTGGCCATTAAAAGCAACCTCTAAAATTTCTTTTTATTCTGAATAACTGTTCAACTAGGATTCTTAGAGGGTAAGAAACCATATTTTTACAGACCTTCGTTTAGCTAGAAAAACATCATTGCATTAAGATCGCATGTTAAAATTCACAGAAATAAGTATCATATTATTCGCCGATTCTTTTTAATACTATGCACATAGTTCACAAAAAACCATTGCAGCATTAAAGAGTCGTCTGCATGTACTTAAACCAAAACTAAAAGGGGATTTTCGAAGGTCACATCGGAATTTAAATTTTCATTGGCCTTTTTCAAGAAAATATATACCGACTATTGTCAAGACTCTCGACAAAAATCAAGTAGAAAATGTCTTTATATATCTTCTCACTTGAATGTTAGTCAATTGGCTTCGTTTTAAATTTCTGCTTTGTGATTAATCTCATCACATGGACTTTTGTCATCTTCCTGGATATAATGAACGGATTAATTTTTATTTGTAGGGAAAAAGTGTAGTATAAATAAAGCCCAAAACTATTTTGAGTTTATATGTGGGCGAAGCGAGATGGTTTCATTCAGAAAGAACATTTGTGTTTCTCGTATTTCGATGTATTTTCATAATATTTTCATATATGGTTCATGCTTCACCTTTCGGAACACCTGATGACACTTCCGATTTGCAGTGGCAGTTCAAACTGTCAATTCTTCCGATTTTTTGTGTTGTCTTATATATTACACTGTCATCTTTCAGTTTTGTCTTCGTTGATGTGTTTATGGTTCCGATTTGTCCTCGTTTTTTGTCTGAATGCTTACCAGAATGACAGAACTTTTCAACATTTTACCTAGGTTCTGTTTTAGAGTTTTAAACTGGTTTTGTCTTAGGATTAGCAAATGACGTTAACCAATAAGCCATATAACAGATCTTTAAACACCATAGCCTAGCTGACAGTGTGACAGGTGCCATGCGTGAACATATCATTCTTACCCTTCCGGAGCACATAATGATGCTTCCGGTTTTTGTAGGGTTCAAACTGCTATAAACATTTGATATCTAAATATGGCATGACTCGCAAACAGATAATAACCAAGGGCACTTCTCACCCTCGATCATAGGGGAATGCTGTTAAAAATGCCAGAAACTGATAAAAATCCCAGCAAAGCAGCTGGGTCGTAACTTATATTCATTACGTAATAGTTGATATCGACGGAATATTCTAAACGAATCCGTTAAATTTGCTTCGGCCTCCAATAACCTGAAAATTTTAGACGTATACAGGCCTCTCCGATGCACTGAAACTGCCGATGTCTACTGATATACATAGTTACATTTTCACAAACCAGATGCAAAATGTTGAGAATGGTTTTAATCCGCAGTGCGACATTATTTAACAGCAAATCAGACAAGACTCCTTGAGCAGGCCAACAGTTTAGCCGCAAGCACTCGTTGAATCATATTTCTAAATTACGTTGCGTCCTTTTCATTTCTTTCTTATTGAGATAGTGGTCTTAGAGTTAGTAGTCTACCTGTATTTGGTTTTAGCCGTATGGTGTTTTACATTATAGGGAAACGGAAAACAGAAATTGGAGGTTTGGTACCAATAAAACGGTTAGTCCCTCCCACAAGGCTTTGCTAGTGCCGGCACCAATTCCGGCTATCCCGATTCCCGATCGTTATTTACGTTTGTCTGTTGTCTTTCTGTTGAAGTTCCTGTCTGTAATTGTAATTTTCGGCACTGTAGTAGTTCACAGTTATCTTTCATGTTTAATTAAAACTCTATATATTTGACTAAGGTATCCCAAGTCTTCCCAGTGAATCCTAACTCGTTTTGAAACATATAGCTGTGGCACTATTAATAGTTTCTATAAAATTATTTGAACATATTTACTAATTGTTACTAATTATACATATTGACCTTACCTTATGTTTGGGTAGTAAGTGTGTCTCTAGATATACTATACTAGTCAAGTAATGTTTTAATCCACCTTAAAAATATACATCTTCAGAATGACTAATGAGATATAAAATCCCTCTGTTATAGCAGTTTTTCTCATTGAAAACAAATGCATATATTTCAAAGGGTTTAAGAAAGATTAATTTTAGCAAGATGCTGCTTTAAACATGTGTTGCGACCTCTGTGTTACAATGAATAAATAAAATGCTGGATGATACTATTATCTTTTAATGATGCTCAATTCGCTAATGAGAGGGCGGGGAAGCACTCATAGATTATTTTTTTTACAAGAAGCAACAAATTATACCGATATTTAAAATATTATGAATAATTCTTGTTAGAAATCGCTTAAATCTTATACATGATTTTATGATACAACGCTATTTGTAGTCATTATTTTCAGCATTATTTTATAAATAGATTGACTGATTTTCCTGTTAATTGAATTTTGAAAATTTTTGAACGTATAGTAAGAAATTGATTTGATTTCGGTCAAGCTGCATGGTTTCTAAAACGAAATCATCTTTGAACATTGGCACTCTATGCAGCATGGCAATATCTCCAGCAAAGTATTTAACATAAATTATCACAGTTAATAATATCCACAACATGAATTATCTATCTTACTATATATTCATCACATACCAATAAAGGTTACAATAAACCAAATAATTGCCTTCGGAACGCATCTAGCTTTTGAACACAACATTTCATTCAGAATAAAGCGGTAGATCATCTACGATTGGTTGATAATAAAGTGAACTATTCAAAACTAAAACTGAATAATGTATAGTCAGTTGAAGTATTATAATTTATTTTTCGTTATTCTACCCCTGCCCATCATATGTGAAATTTTAATGCCTAGGGTGGGGATTTGAAAAATATCGTTTTTTGAATATCACCTCTTTTGAGCCTCAAATTAAACACAGAAAAGCCATGGGAACCCCCATTTTTTATTTTAATATAATAAAGGTCTTTATATGTAGTTTTCATTTTCTGGACATCCGAGCATAAAATTAACCTACATCTATTTTTAGAATTTTGTTGAAAAGAGTAACCCCCATACGGAAATAACATTATAAAGTATTTGGTTTATTGTAACCTAAAGAAACAAGTATAATATACTTCCCTAAAATTGATTTTAATACCAATTCCTGCAGATGGCCTTTTCGGCAGATCAAATCAAAACATTTTGAAGACCATAAAAACCATAAAAATAACCAATAGAATCTAAATGAAAATCTAAGATCAATTAAAGAAGATTTCAGCAGGAGGGAGATATTTCCCGGGTTCTTAAATATAGATATTGCAAGTATAATACAATACAATACAACATGCATACGAAATATTCAGTATTGAAAAACTATAGCACTTCTCCGAGATCAATATGGGGTTAAATTAAGCAATAAAAGTAATATTGCTCGAGGATTTACCTCTGAGTTCTATAATATATTTTGCGCTGTGTTAAAACCCATATCGAATAATCGATCGATCGATTATTTTATTATTTTTGAAACAACGGCAGTAGAATACCGAAGGAACAAAGGGGTGAAATTCACAAAAATCGAAGTCCAAAGACAGGGCAAAAACGAGAACACAGAAAACAATGACGTTAGACACAAAAACAATGACGCCAGACAGACACAAAGCACAGAACCAGAAACCACAACATTCAGAACAAAGGTACTCACAGTGTGAACTCCAGTGAAACTGAGAGTGACATCAGGTGCTCCGGAAGGGTAAGCATGAAAGAGGCGTGAGGTATCTAGTTTGGTGTGGAAAGGATGTGGCCTGTTATCGGTAATCAAAGTCAGTGTGCAATATCATTATCAGTTGTGCAATATCACCAATTATTGAATGGATACAATTCTATACTATTGTCGGTCCGAACCGCATGTTACAAAGCATTTCTTTATAAAATCATTCAGAACAAGAAAAAATTGGTAAACCAATTACAAGTCTCTGGTGCATTATTTAACTGTCTACTGGATTAAATACTTCACGATCAGGCATTTTGTACAAATGTATAAAAATTCTGTTGGATGAGGATAGACATCAGATCGAATGTCACAAAAGGCAAAATAAATAACAAAGTACCGAAGCTACTGTAAATTTACTTTCTGCATATGGCCATTTCGACAACTTATGTCTCTTCAGTTCAGATAATTTCAAAACATTGGAAATCCAGAGCTGATAGAGAACAAATAATCAAATGGATCTAAATTGAAAACCAAAATCAGTTACGGTCAGAACTTTACACGTAGTAGATGCTCCTTAGTTTTAAACAAAATTTCCTAATTTAGATATTGTATGTTTCTAAATAATATCGGTTTCGGGCCAGCACCGAAGTTCTTGACTACTTGGTAGTTATGCCATAATTAAGATAATTTTATGATTGCTTTTACGCTATTTCTGTGACTGATCATTTTGTGTTTTTTGTCCCCGAGACAAAAACAATACAAAAATCGACATGTTATTTTCAAGTATTCATATGCTTAAATACCCCTTGATTTTTGAGGTCTCATTTTACAGTAGTAAACATGATTTTCTACGAAAAATATGCATGCAGACTCCAGTAAAATTAACTTTTCTTTCTCTGTATGCGATATAAATATTTTCATTAAATATACTTATGTAATATTAATTATGACAATTTTGTAAGAAATATAAGCTTATCATTTTTTTGCACAATATAAATATTCAAGGTTCTATTTCTAACTGACAAATAAATAAAGAAAGACAAAAAAAGAAATTATTACAAAAGGCTTCTTAGTATGCGACATGGAGCTTTCATTCCAAGTGAAGTTATTCATATGAACATCTGTCCTATAAACAAAGCAGGACATGCTCACCCTTCCGGAGCACCCGATGTCACTCTCAGTTCACACTGTGAGTGCCTTTGAGTTCCTTTTTTTAATGTTGTGATTCCTATTTCTGTGCTTTGTATCTGTCTAACGTCATTGTTTTCTGTGTCTAA
>MJUU01059708.1:2002-14628 GCA_002080025.1 Modiolus philippinarum | reverse complement strand
AAAAAAAAAAAAAAAAAATGAAAAGAAAAGAAACAAATCTCATATTCATAATTTTATTAACGTTAAAAATTAGATATTCTACATTTAAATCGTAGAGCATGATATGCAACATAACAACAACACATTCGTTGCTAGGTTACGCTTATGTCAATTTCAGTTCTGAGTATTAAATTTAGTAACTGTTGTAAATTTCTATTATTGTCATTATTTGATGTGGATTTCTAGGTGATTCATTATCTAAAACTTTATTTACACAAAATTAAATGAATATTGAGTGAATAAAATGTGAATTTGTACATTACGAATGTCCCTTTGTAAAAAAAACATACGCATGTGCTAAAAAATATTGTTGGAATTAGAACATAACTTTGTTTCCAAAGCGAAAGAAGAGAGTCATATTAGAACAGTGATTTTTCTAGCGCTCGTCACTTTCGTATTTTACGAAACAGATTTAAAAATGACGAAAGTTTTCTGAACCACTTTCGTCACTTAAATTTCTTCATTGTAAACTTTTTCTCATTAAAATATTAAGAAATTATATTCAGTGTCATACTTATGACAAGTTTACAACCCCAAGCCAATTAATTAATCACAAAGGTGATGTTGTTACAGGTAAATTGCTAATCCGATAATTACAGGTAATCAACTATACAGTACATGTAGTTGTCAAATCACCAATCAGGTACAATCATTAAATATAATTTAATTATCAGGAAGCCATGAAATGATAATATTTTAAGTTATTTTACTTAAAGTTTTAAATTTCAACAGAATATTTTGCCGGTCCTACTTTCGTTTCTATCCACAACATTCCGATTGCGCATGTGCATAGATAAACGGCTTACAGGTGTACAAATAAATTACTCCCAATATATAAGACCAATGTCTCATTCCCAATTTAAATTAAATAAATTTCCAACAAATTCTGTTGCTTTGTGCAGCCTTTCCAATTTTATATGGATTGAAATACTGGTACATAGTCGTTTCCGACTTTGTTCAAAATTACAACTTCTTTGTGATTTCCTCTCAACTTTCATTTTGCTACTGAAGAGAATATTCAAACTAAATTTTGACGTAAAACATAACCTCTGATAATAAACATGAAATTTATTCCAAAGAATTGCTTACATAAGCTCAACAACAAAGCAGAATACTGTAAATAATACGTTGCTATGATACACAGCATACGAAATGAGCATCAATGAAAAGGGGGAGGGGGATACTTGTACTTGTTTTAACCTGTAAAAAAATGAACACAATTCGATTGAAAAATTCTCTTTATATTCCAAATTAATTTCATTCTATATATTTCTCTATCAAAAGTTGATGTTCAAATGAAAACTAGCTATTAGAAGGAGCTCATTACAAGTGTATAAATAGATCTCAAAAGTTACATAATCTGAAATGTTCCTATATATCTTCCCTTTTGTATTGCTTTAGTCTTTATCTGTAAAACATAGATAGAGCTTTAAAAAGTGACTGTCGCTCTCCGCAAAAGTGACTAAAGCTTTCAAAATCCTAGAATAAACCCAGTCATAAGCAGGCAAACATGTAAGGATCTATTATATCATCGTAGGTGTGTGTCAAGGTGATATAATCAACCCTTGTATATCCTTTGGATCTATTAATGATGGTTGCCGGCAATGATTTTAAATTCATTGTCAAGATTATATCAGGTTACTAAGTCTGAGTTTATATCTTTAAAATAATCATCAGACAAGGGTATTTTTGAAAAAAAAAAACATATTTCCATATGTTACAATGTTAAACTAATCTCCCAGTTCTCAGCTTTTGATGAAACGCTGTACCCGCCAGCTACCTTTGATGAAGGGTCCATCCAATACCAATTGTGGTCATGTTTGCATCCATATTTGCATGTTTGGAATATCTATTTGGAAACCAAATTTCATTGAAATCGGACAATGTTGAATTTTCCCGCCTTTTTTGGCGGCCATCTTGAAAATGGCGGTCAACGAACTATTTTCAATACCAGTTTGCATATATCCATGCATATATTTGCATATATCCATGTTTGCAGTTATATGTTAGCATGTATTTAATTTGACTTAGGTATGTGTCAATGCAAAATATATGTTTGTCTATTTAAGTTGACTGCTGATCAGGATTTTAAATGCAAACTTTAAATAATGTTATATTCATACTAAGTCCCAGCAAATGTTGATGAAATGCAACACTATGTTCAAGTTAAGAGTCCATCTAAGGACGATTGTGACCAAATTTAGATTCCAATTGGCTGTATTAAAGACCGACGATAAAACACTTATAATGTGTTTAATTCGATGTAGATATTCCTCAAGGTGCTATAATAAAACCTTAAATATTTTGTAAAAAATTATTTTTCAAGAATCTGTCCTAAAATTGATATCAGATTACTTCGTATTAGTTTATATCTTAGAATAATCACCAGACAAAATAAAACATTTGAACGAGTTTCCAAAGGTTACAATTTTAAACTAAGCTCTCGTTTCACAGTTATCTTTGGTGAAATGCAGACCTGTCAAATACCTATGTTAAGGGCCCATCTAAGGACCATTATGAACAAGTTTAGTTCTATTTTTTGTTTGAAAGCCCGACGATAAAACAGTTAGAATGTATTTTATTCGATGTAGGTGTATGGTTGGGGAAGTATATTTGATCATATTTTTGTCTATTTAAGTTGAAAGCTGATGATAATTTTGAATTCAGACTGAAGATAATGTCAGGTTACTACGGCGAAGCAATCTTTGAATATGTGAAATGCAAACCTAACAAAAATCATTTGTCAAGTTAAAAGCCCATCGTGCCAAATTTCGATTATAATAGGTTGTTTAAAAGGTCGGCGATTAAACCATTAGAATGTATTTAATTCGATGTAGGTGTTCCTCAGGGAGATATAATTGAACCTAATATATTTTTTAAATTAATTATTATTGAAGTTAGACTAAAGTTATATTGGATTATTTCGTTTGTGCTTATACATGTATCTTAAAATAACAAAAGCTGTCGCCGAATGGCAGCCAAAGATACCCCCCGCTCATTGAACCCTGAATCGATATGGTAAGTGCAAAATTAAGTTGGTGTGGACACAATACAGGTGCAGACACAGTACAAGTGTGGACACAATGATATAATCTTCAAGAAAAAACTTTTCACAAGGGTTCCAATGAAAACACTCTGTCTAAATCAGACAAATATAAAATTCACCCTTTTCAGCCTATTTGACATTTATAACATCTACATATAGTGTTCTTCCTTTGTCTAAAGTTTCATCAAAATCCTTCAAGTGGATTAAGAGGAGTTGTACGTAAGAGGCAACCCATACGTAGGGAATCAATGAAAACTCAAAGTTGAATTATCTCCCCTTCCTGGTTTCTGACAATAATTATATGCCTTCATGCACATCTCCATATGGTGTTCTTACTTTGTGTAAAGTTTCATTAAATTCTTTCAAGTGGTTTAAGAGGAGTTGCGCAAGTGGTTTAAGAGGAGTTGCACTTACGAGGTAACCAATACATGGGGAATCAACAAAAAGTCGAAGTTCAATTTTCTCCCCTTCCTGGTTTTGAACAACAATTATATTTCTTCATGCACATCCCCATATAGTGTCCTTCCTTTGTGTAAAGTTTCATCAAAATCCTTAAAGTGGTTTAAGAGGAGTTGCGCTTAGGAGGTAACCCATAAATAGGGAATCAACGAAAAGTCAAAGTCGGATTATCTCCCCTTCCTGGTTTTGAACAATAATTATATTTCTTCATGCACATCTCCATATAATGTCCTTCCTTTGTGTAAAGTTTCATCAAAATCCTATTAGTGGTTTAAGAGGAGTTGTGCTTACGAGGTAACCCATAAATAGGGAATCAACGAAAAGTCAAAGTCGGATTATCTCCCCTTCCTGGTTTCGGACAATAATTATATTCCTTCATGCACATCACCTAATAGTGTTCTTACTTTGTGTGAAGTTTCATCAAATTTCTTCAAGTGTTTAAGAGGAGTTGCGCTTACGAGGTAACCCATACATGGGGAATAAACAAAAAGTCAAAGTCCAATTATCTCCCCTTCCTGGTTTTGAACAATATATTTCTTCATGCACATCTCCATACAGTGTCCTTCCTTTGTGTAAAGTTTCACCAAAATCCTTTTAGTGGTTTAAGAGGAGTTGCGCTTACGAGGTAACCCATAAATAGGGAATCAACGAAAAGTCAAAGTCGGATTATCTCCCCTTCCTGGTTTCGGACAATAATTATATTCCTTCATGCACATCTCCATATAGTGTCCTTCCTTTGTGTAAAGTTTCATCAAAATCCTTCCAGTGGTTTAAGAGGAGTTGCGCTTACGAGAAGTGTGGACAGACGGACAGACGGACAGACAGACAAGGTGATTCCTATATACCCCCCCAAACTTTGTTTGCGGGGGGTATAATCACCAGACAAGATAAAACCTGTGAATATTGAATTAAGCTCTCATATCACAGTAATCTTTGGTGAAATGTGGACCTGTCAAATACCTATGTTAAAGGGCCCATGTAAGGACCATTATGAACAAGTTTAGTTTCAATAGGTTGTTTAAAAAGCTGACGAAAACTCGTAGAATGTACCGGGTATTTCATTCAAAGTAGGTGTGCGTCAAGGTGATAAAGTCTATTATATTATATTTATTGTCTACTTATGTTGATTGATCATGATTTTGAATTCACACTAATTTGTGGCAGGTGACTATGTTTTTCGGCCGTTGTAGGAGTTTCCTGTTATCTTTTAATTCTATTTTTAAAGTTATTTTCAGGTAACTTAAATCTTGAAAATAAGCACTAGCTATCACAAAAATTCATATTTCGGGAGTGTAAAAAAATGTGTTAAAATTATTTGAAAAGAATTAAATCAACAAAACATTTTCCTTTGTACTACCGGTTTTACTGCTCATTGCAGATTTTACCCTAGTTGGGGGGATAAACTAAACAAATGTCTACTAATGAAGAGTAAGGTAACATGACAAGAGATCTCGATAATATATCATGGCAAGTCAGAACCTTGGTTTAAAATTATCTAATTGTTGAGAGCTGATTAAAGTGAAGTAGTTACTTTGTTAATTGCAGTCCTTTTTGTAACCTTACGATAACCTTGATATAACAGAGCAGAATTGGAGATCAAAAATTTTGTAAATGATTTAGGTCACTTTTAGGAATAACAAGAAATCTTTGATTTTCACTCTGTTAAAACTCCGTAAATGAACCCTAAGTCTTTTTTTATGTATAAACTCGATATTTTCCAACTTGATTCACAGCAGACGTGAACACTAAATTACTATTCAATACACAATAAAGGATATAGAGAAAACAAATGCACACGTGACAAAGTCTCTACAATTACATTTAGCTTGGAGGAACTAAGTCTTCTTGCCATAGATAAAACTTTCCATTTGTAGTTATGGACATTTTTACACATATTTGACGCGATTCGATATTTGAAATAATACAAATATATGCTTCATTCTGTTATTCTCGCTGTTCCCTCTCATTCATTTTCAATATTCACGGTGCTGTCACTTTCTGCAAGTTAAATTTTCGACAAAAAACAGTCTTTCATTTTTCTTAGGAAAAATATGAAATAAGATGCAGATATTTGTAATCATATTTCCATAGAATTGGAATATATTGCACTTACCAATTTGGCGTACACAGCACTGCACTTACCAAAATTTGAAGTAATGTCGAAAATAAACAGAACGACAAACAACCTAATGAAAAATAAATCTTTGACATGTTTTCAAATCAACAAGCAACAATTCTATACTAAAAACGTAACATTTAATCCGTTAGATGTATAGAAATCCATAGATGAAATTGGCGTGTTCAAAATTTTGACCTACCCCTCGTCAGTTTTCCTTCAATAGCTTACTGAAAAGCGTTATTTGTACTAAAGTAAATACACGTATCGGTTTTCAGATGGGAGGAGAGCCGAAACGCAATATTTATAGAATACAATGAGCAAATGTACAACGGTAAGACACTCTCAAACACTGACTTTTTCTTGCCGAAAGCGGGGCGCGTCAGCCATCTTTGACAGCACTTACCAAAATACACGCTGCACTTACCAATTCGATTGGACCCCCTGCTTCCGGAGCACCTGATGACACCTCAGTTTTTATAGAAGTTCACACTGATAGTGCTTTAGTTGTGTGGCATTCTTATTCATTTTTGTTTAGGGCTATTCCAGTAAAAATTCCCACTAGCGGGTGGAATGCCACTTATTTTTATACTCCCCACCAAGAGAAAAAAATTAAATATATATAATTACACCATTAGGATACATTAGAAATTTACCAATCAGCAACAGAAAAAAGGTGTTCCATCCCCCCGGTGGGAATTTTAAATGGAATAGCCCTTATTTGTTTTGTCATTGTCATGCTGTCTCAATTCATGTTGGATGTGAATTGCCGTGATTTTGGATTTATGATTTTAGAATCCCCCTATTCCTCGTTCTTGCTTCGGTATTTGTTTGCCAATGTATTGCTAACGCAGATGTACTTGTTCATGTAAGTTGCTTATAATTGGTGTCAGAATTTAGCTATATTCACCTATCACTGAGTGAGAAGAGTTTCACCTAAAAACTTGATAGATTGTATTTACAACAAGTGTGGACACTAATTGATGTCTCCCCTGTCCCTGCTCAGTCACTAAATTGATGTGAAACCTCAAACAGACTTACATTAGAAAAACTTAACATGTTCACTAGACTATGAAGTAAGGGTAACTGACAAAAGAAATAGATACTGAAAATCATACATGTTCACTAGTCCCTGGAAATAAGGTCAAGGGCAAAATCCAAATAGCAGGCTGTCATGTTCCCTCTAAGACCAACACACATACCAATTTTAGTTGACCTACCACTTTCAGGTAATGGGAAACTCAACATGATCACAGAACCGTGAAATTGAGGTCACAGACTAAGTCATACTGCAGACTGTCATGTACTACCCAAGACAGACCCACATTCCAAATATAATTGACCTACAACTAATAGATGCTGGGAAACTTAACATGCTCACTGGACAGTGAAATTGAAAACCATGCAACAGAACATGATGTACATCTTGAGACCAACACACATACAAAATATCATTGACGTACCATAAATAATTACTGAGAAACTGATCAAATCAGAAAAAAAATAATTACATGATCACTATAGACCATGAAATTAGAAGGCCATGGACAAAAACCATATAACAGAGTGTCATGTACTATCCAAGACGAACCTATATACCATTTATCATTGCCCTACCACTAATAGTTACTGAGAAACCATTATTAAACTAATGACAATAAGAGGAAAGCTGTCAAGGAAACAGCAAACCGGGTTTTCTTTTACATGAATAGTTTATCTTACACATGGGTTGACCCTGAATATTTGAAATGTAATAATTTTTATTAATTTTCAATGTCAAATCTTCCACCAAAGAGGCCTATTTCTGAAAGTTCAGCAACTTGGACTTTTAAATAAAAGTACTGTCCACACCTCTGATGCAGACACAAATGTGATCTGCCAAATAAAAACTTCCTGTCAATAACACCGTAGGAGATTTGTTCTGGACAAATAGGGTACAATATTGGTAAATATTTGACCTAAAAATGACTTAGTTCAAAAACTGGTAATTTTGGCATTAATTATCAAAAATATAAACAAAAGTACCATATGCACACCTTTGATATAAGAATAACTGATTTGCATAATAAAAACTTTCTGGCTTGAAAACTGTAGAAGATTTGCTCTGAACAAATGGGATACCCTATTGTTAAAAATTTGATGTACAAATGACAAAGTTCAACAATGGATATTTTTGGCATAAATTATCAAAAATTAAAATCAAAGTACCATGCACATCGTTAATATATGTACAACTGATCTGCAAAATAAAAACATCCTGTCTAAAATACTGTAGGAGATTTGCTCCGGACGAAGGGGGTACCCTATTGATAAAAATTTGACTTAAAAATGACAAAGTTCAACAACTAATATTTTTGGCATAAATTATCAAAAATCAATTGAAAGTACCATGCACATCTTTGAAATATGTACAACTGATCTGCAAAATAAAAACTTCCTGTCTCTAATACTGTAGGAGATTTGCTCCGGACAAATGATGTAACCATTTGGCAGCCGCCCGCCCGCCACCTGACCGCCAGCCCACCCTCTGCTCATCGCCCATCCGCTCGCCTGCCCACCGCCTGCCAATTTCACCATTTTTATAACCGGATTTTTCCGATGGAAAACCTGGTTTAAAAACTTGATATGTTCATTGGGATCGTGAAATTCATTGAGGTCACAGCTGTCTGTCAAATTAGATAGACTGATTGAAGATTAAAGTGGCTACCTGTGTAGCACCAGGCTGTTGCAAAATACAAGAAATGTGTACACAGAGTAACATCATTTCATGAAAATGCAGCTATCATTTAGGCCATACAAAATCAATTAATTGGTTATCAGGCCAATTTTCATTGAAACTGATGAGGGAGGGAGGTAATTTTTTTTAATCTTTTTATTCGCCAAAATATAGATGAGGCATCTTAATTTTTACATTGTAAAAACCACCAAAATGTAGTGAGGGAGGTGATTTTTTTATTTCAATTTTATTGAAATTAAAAAATAGGGTCAATGAGGGGCTTATTTCATGCCTCTAACTAGATGAGGGAGGGCCTGAGAACCAATAATTTTTTTTTATGGCCTTACTGACTGATATGATTTGACACTTTCATCAGGATAAGCATAATTTGAAAAAAAAGTTTATTCAGGGTGAGAAGTTTTTCGCTAATACACTCAAAGTCTTGTGTATTTACAGAAATATAACTATAACGAAATGGGGCTGAAAAGTAACATTGCTTAATTCCAAAACACAAATAGTGAGCACATTATAAAATACATTACTCAGTCCCTCTTTCGAGCATTGTGACAACATTATTCCAACTCCTCTGTGTCCAACCAACCATATCATTTAATCCACCAATAAAGTAATTCTCCATGTGCTGTGCCAGAAAAGGACTTATGTCAACTATCCCTGGGTACACCTGTTTTTGAAAAGACAATAGGGCCTGTAAGTCTCGTACAATTTTGGAACTTCCGGGTACATAGTTTGTACCCGGAAGTTGCATTTTAAGCAAAAGATATGACGTTTCACACATAAAATTGGAACGTCATTATCATGTAACGTCATATTTTAGCGGGAAACGTTTTCAAATTGCAATTTTATCGTGATTTCTCGGTGTCACATGACAAGACTTACAGACCCTATACAAGAACACTTATAACAGCATCACACTTGAAAGATTTATTTCTATTTAAATTGTCCTTGCAAAATTCAAATTTCCAATTTTTTTTTGTTATCTAATCATCAAATTCTTTTATAAGGAACATTTAATAGGACAGTTTTTACATGTTAAACATACAATGATGTATAGACTAGTCACAAATTTTAAAGTTTTTGCTATTGAGCCAAATGAATGTCAGTAGTAACTTCTAACGGTACCACTCTAATTTGTTACTTTGTGGCATCACCAGTTTGCTACCAACCAAAGTTTCAGAGGAGAAGATGAAACTATGAAAAGTTTAACAGATGGACGGACAGACAGACAGACAAGGGACAACAGATGCCAAAAGCTCACACTGACCCTTTGGGTCAGGTGAGCTTAAAATGACATTTTCCCATAGGTTCCAATGTTATAAATATAAGTTCCGCGCTGGCGGGCATGTTTTTTGTCGGATCACAATGAAATAAGCAATATTTGTAAAGGACCTTCCATATGTCATGTCTGTAAAGTTTGGTTGAATTTGCTTCAGTGGTTTCAGAGGAGTTGATAACTAGAGGCTCAGACACTGAGCCTGTATCGCTCACCTGACAAAATGCTGAACAGCAGGGTTTTGATGTTCTGCATGGTGGCCATGTTTTTATGTGAATTTCCCATAGGGCCAACATAAACTATGTTCTGTGCTGGCGGCCATGTTTTTTTATTGGATCGGAACGAAATAAGCAATCTTTTTTAAGGACCTTTAGTACATCATTCCTGTAAAGTTTGGTTGAAATTGCTTTAGCGGTTTCAGATGAGAATAAGAAAATAAGAATTTTCCCATAGAGTCCAATGTTAAACTATGTTTCATGCTGGCAGCCATCTTTTTTATTGGATCAGAAAGAAATAAGCAATCTTTGTTAAGGACCTTCAGTTCATCATTCCTGTAAAGTTTGGTTGAATTTGCATCAGCCCTTTCAGAGGAGAAGAAAGAATGTGAATTTTCAAATAGGGTCCAATGTTAAACCTAAGTTCCATGCTGGCAGCCATGTTTTTTATCGGATAAGAACCAAATGAGCAATCTTTGTAAAGGACCTTCCATTCATCATTTCTGTAAAGTTTTGTTGAATTTGCTTCAGTGGTTTCAGAGGAGAAGATGAAAATGTGAATTTCCCATATAGGGCCAATGTTATACTATCTTCCGTGCTGGCAGCCATGTTTTTTATCGGATCAGAAGTAAATGAGCAATCTTTCTTAAGGACCTTTATTACATCATTCCTATAAAAATTTAGTTTGAATTTGCTTCAGAGGTTTTTGTGGAGAAGAAAATGTGAATTTACCCATAGAGTGCAATGTTAAACCTAAGTGTCGCGCTGGCGGCCATGTTTTTTATTGATCGGAACGAAATGAGCAATCTCTGTTAAGGCCCTTTAGTAAATCATTCCTGTAAAGTTTGGTTGAATTTGCTTCAGTGGTTTCAGAGAAGAAGAAGAAAATGTGAATTTTCCCATAGGGTCCAATGTTAAACCTAAGTTCTGCGCTGGCGGCCATGTTCTTTATCAGATCGGAACAAAATGAGCAATCTTTGTAAAGGACCTTCCATACATCATTCCTGTACAGTTTGGTTGAATTTGCTTCAGTGGTTTCAGAGGAGAAGATGAAAATATGAATTTCCCATAGGGCCAATGTTAAACTATTTTCCGTGCTGGCGGCCATGTTTTTTTTCTGATCAGAACAAAATGAGCAATCTTTGTTTAGGACCTTTAGAACATCATTCCTGTAAAGTTTGGTTGCATTTGCTCCAGTGGTTTCAGAGGAGAAGAAGAAAATGTGAATTTTCCCATCGGGTCCAATGTTAAACCTATGTTCGGCGCTGGCGGCCATATTTTTTATCGGATCGGAACGAAATGAGCAATCTTTGTTAAGGACCTTTATTACATCATTCCTGTAAAGTTTGGTTGAATTTGCTTCAGTGGTTTCAGAGGAGAAGAAGAAAATGTGAATTTTCACATAGGGACCAATGTTAAACCTAAGGACCTTCCATACATCATTCCTGTACAGTTTGGTTGAATTTGGTTCAGTGGTTTCAGAGGAGAAGATGAAAATATGAATTTCCCATAGGGCCAATGTTAAAATATTTTCCGTGCTGGCGGCCATGTTTTTTTTTTTATCGGAACAAAATAAGCAATCTTTGTTTAGGACCTTTAGAACATCATTCCTGTAAAGTTTGGTTGCATTTGCTTCAGGGGTTTCAGAGGAGAGGAAGAAAATGTGAATTTTCCCATAGGGTCCAATGTTAAACCTAAGTTCCGCGCTGGCGGCCATGTTTTTTATCGGATCGGAACCAAATGAGCAATCTTTGTAAAGGACCTTTAGTACATCATTCCTGTAAAGTTTGGTTGAATTTGCTTCAGTGCTTTCAGAGGAAAAGATGAAAATGTGAAAAGTTAACGGACAGACGACGGACGACGGACAGACGACAGAAGACGGACGCCAAGTGATGGCAATAGCTCACCCAAAGGGTCAGGTGAGCTAAAAATGATGTTTTCCCATAGGGTCCAATGTTAAATATTATTTCCACACTGGCGGCTATGTTTTTTGTCAGATCAGAACAAAATGAGCAATCTTTGTAAAGGACTTTCCATACACTATTCCTATGTAGTTTGGTTGAATTTGCTTCAATGACGTTTTTCCCATAGGGTCCAAGTATAAATTCTGCCCTGGTGGCCATGTTGTTTGCCTGATTGGAATGAAAACGAGCATTCTTTGTTAAGATTTTCCCATAGATCATTCCTGTAAAGTTTGGTTGAATTTGCTTCAGTGGTTTTAGAGTAGTTGGTGAAAATAATGTTTTCCCACAGTGTCCAATGTTAAACATAAGTTCTGTGGTGACAGCCATGTTTTTTGTCGGATAAGAATGACATGACAATTTTTTCTTAAGAACCTTTCATACATCATTCCTATAAAGTTTGGTTAAATTTGCTTCTGTAGTTTCAGAGGGGTTGATGAAAATGTGAAAAGTTTAGAGATGGACGGACGGCGGACAGATGAAGGAGACGACGGATGCCAAGTGATGGCATTAGCTCACACTGACCCTTTGGGTCAGGTGAGCTAAAAATGGATTTGATATACATATGTAAATGTGGGACAGAACAATGTATAAAAACTTTCCCTTCCAGATGAGAATCAACATATCAAGTTTACAGGGCCTTAATTATCTGGCCTTATCAAAAATTATTTATTATTTTTTTACTTACCTCATGTCTGCTTAAATATACTGCAAATCTGGAAGAGATGAAAAAAGGAATTAAATGAAGATAAAATGCACTTGTATTTTTGTAAATGAGACACA
>MJUU01059706.1:37147-51735 GCA_002080025.1 Modiolus philippinarum | reverse complement strand
TAGGTTGCTCTTGAGTAGTACATGACTGTTTTAGTGACAAGCAGGGACCAGCGAGACATCTTTTAGGGTCCACTCTTGTTTGCTTAAGTCGTGTCTTGATAACTACAAGCCATAGGTCAATGATATTTGGTATATCGCTTGGTCTTGGTTAGTACATGTCCGTCTGCCATATGGCTTTTGTCCTTGACCTCATTTTCATGGTCTAGTGAACAAAATTGAGTGTTTTATTAGAATATTTTCTTAATAACTGTAAGTGGTATGGTAATAATATTTGGCTTGTAGGTTGCTCTTGAGTAGTACATGACTGTTTTAGTGACAAGGAGGGACGGGCGAGACATCTTTTAGGGTCCACTCTTGTTTTGAAAATTACTTGAAAACTGTTACAGATATCAAAAATCTGACTGATGTAAAAATGATCAGCATGATGAGATCTACCCTCTGTGCAATTTTGAAGAAAATCTGAAAATCCATCTCGGAGTTATAGCCCTTTTTCTGCAAGATTTTCAAAATTTTTGCATTTTCATTTCAAAAAGTGTAACAGATAGAGGTCAAGTGTAAATTGCAAAAATGTTCAGCATATCAAGATCTACCCACCCTGAAATTTTGAAGAAAATCCATAAACCCTTGTAGGAGTTACTGCCCTTTTTCCCAAATTTTTAAAATTTTTGTATTTTTTGTCTTTTATTTCAAATACTATAGAAGATGAAAGTTAAGTGTAAATTGATAAAATGTTTGCCATGTTGTGGTGATTTCAAAACTGGAGTTGAAAATTGTTCATTGACTGCCATTTTCAAAAAAGCCGGCAAAAAAAAGGCGGGAAAATTCAACATTGTCCGATTTCAATGAAATTTTGTTTCAAAATAGATATTGACATTGCGACTTCAAAACCTGTGTTGAAAATTGTTCGTTGACCGCCATTTTAAAATGGCCGCCACAAAATGCGGGAAAATTCAACATTATCCGATTTCAATGAAATTTAGTTTCCAAATAGGTTTTGATGTTGCATCTTCAAAACTAATGTTAAAAATTGTTGGATGGCCGCCAAAAAATGGGGGAAAATTCAACATTGTCCAATTTCAATGAAATTGGGTTTCCAAATAGGTATTGATGTTGCAACTTAAAAACTGATGTTAAGAATTGTTCGTTGACTGCCATTTTCAAAATGGCCGCCAAAAAAGGTTGGAAAATTCAACATTGTCTGATTTCAATGAAATTTGGTTTCTAAATAGGTATTGATGTCACAACTTTAAAACCGATGTTAAAAATTATTTGTTGACTGCCATTTTCAAAATGGCCGCCAAAACAGGCGGGAGATTTCATCATTTTCCTATTTCAGTGAATTTTTTTTTCCAAATAGATATTGATGTTGCGACTTCAAAACCGATGTTGAAAATTGTTGGATGACCACCATTTACAAAATGACATCTCGATTTCAAAACTGGTGTTGAAAGTAGTCCTTAGCAAGAATGTTTTTTGTCAAAAAAGCCCAACAAAGAAATATAGTAAAACATGATCAGACTTTAAATACTGTTCAAGATATTATTGGTGGTCAAGGTACTTAAGTTTGAGACTGAAGATCAACTGTATAACTTACAATGTTACCATGATTGTGCAACTGAAAGCCAGGTGAGCGATACAGGCTCATGAGAGCCTCTAGTTTTTAAAAGGATTCCTAATGAAAAATTTATCATAGAGCTCTACTATTAGATTTTTGGTAACTTGTTTCCATACCCAGCTATGAGGGGCAGAAAGGGGCCAAAATTCTAAATTAACAGATAAACTAAAAATTTTTATATACGACCGCAAAAATTTTGCCGTCGTATAATGGTATGGCGTTGGTGTCCTCTGCATCTGCGTCGGCGTCTGTGGACAGTATAACTTTGCTTCTAGTGGGCGGATCTTTATGAAATTTTGGTATGATGTATCTTGGCACACGTGTAAATAGAGGTTTTAATTATACCCCTGCTCCAAAGGAGGGGGGTATACTGTTTTACCTCTGTCCGTCCGTCCATCCGTCCGTCCGTCCATCCGTCACACATATTTTCGTCACATTTTTCTCAGCAACTACACATGACCGCCACTTGATATTTGGTATGGTGCATCAGTATGGGGTCGTATACTGCGCCTCCCCTTTTTGGTCATATCGAATCACTTCTTCCTGTTTACCGACTTTGTGCCTTTTTTGCTTTAGTTTTCAAAATTGTGACATTTTCGTCGCTTTTTTCTCAGCAACTACACATGACAACCTTTTGATATTTGTTATGGTGTAACAGTATGGGTTCCTATACTGCGTCTCCCCTTTTCAGTCATATCGAATCACTACTTCCTGTTTACCGACTTTGTGCCTTTTTTACTTTTGTTTTCAAAATTGTGACATTTTCGTCGCATTTTTCTCAGCAACTACACATGACAACCTTTTGATATTTGTTATGGTGTAACAGTATGGGTTCCTATACTGCGCCTCCCCTTTTCAGTCATATCAAATCACTACTTTGGGTTTACAGACTTTGTGCTTTTTTTACTTTTGTTTTCAATATTGTGACTTTTTCGTCACATTTTTCTCAGCAACTACACATGACAGCCACTTGATATTTGGTAAGGTGCCTCATTTTTCAGTCCCATACTGTGTCTTTTTTGGCCATATAGAATCACTACTTCCTGTTTAGTGAATTTGTGCCTTTAAATTTTACTTTCATTTTCAAAATTGTGACTTTTTCGTCACATTTTTCTCAGCAACTGCACATGACAGCCACTTGATATTTGGTATGGAGTTTAAGTTAAGGGTACTATACTGCATCTCCCTTTTTCAGCCATATTGCTGTACTAATTTCTGTTTACAGACTTTGTGATAATTTTACTTTCATTTTCAAAGTTGGACCTTTCGTCACACTTTTCTCGGCAATGGCACATCCCAGTCTTTTGATATTTGGCATGCAGATTCAATATTTTTTAGTTTATTGCGTCTCCCCTTTTTTGCCATTTTGAAATACTATTTCCTATTAACTGACTTGTGCGGCATTTCCATCTTTATTTCCTGCATCCTTCTCAAATTATTTACTTCTTATTTTTCTCTGCAACTGTGTAAATGCTTGTATTGTGTCCACACTTATACTGTGTCCATATCTGTATTGTGTCCACACACACTTAATTTTGCTCTTACCATATTGATTCAGGGTTTAATGAGCAGGGGTATACCTGGCTGCCATTCGGCGACAGCTCTTGTTTTGAGTTGGTTGGCATAGCTCTTACCATTTCAGAGCTACAAGGGGTCAAAGGGGCCAAAATTTCAATTTTTCTAAATATGTCAAATCTTTATTTATCATCAGATTTTGATGGGATTTTTTTCTTTGGATTCCTCTTGGTCTAAGCTTTCAGTTTTATGTCACCGGATTAACAATAAGTGATAAAAAGGGTTAATTTTTATGCCCCCAGATCTTGAGATCGGGGGCATATTGTTTTTGTCCTGTCTGTCTGCCTGTCTTCTGTATGTCTGTCTTTAACCTGGCTTATAACTTTTAAACCATATGTGATAGGACCTTCATATTTGGTATGTGTATTGATCATGTGAAGCAATTATGCAAATTTCACTAAGGTCAGGTCAAAGGTCAAGGTCACAGAGGTATATGGTCAAAATATAGATTTTGCTATTGCTCATTAATTACATTTGATAGAGGCTTGATATTCTATATGTGAATAGATCTAATGAAGCTTAATATAAATCTACCAAAAAAATTTGGGTCAGGTCAAAGGTCAAGGTCACTGAATGCAAAATTGAAAACTTAAACAAAAACTTTAACATTGCCTATATCTTTTCAACCAGATGTGATAGGACTTTCATGTTTGCCCTGAATATTGGTCATATGAAACTGAACAGCATTATGCAAATTTCACTAAGGTCAGTTCAAAGGTCAAGGTCATGGAGGTCAAAAGGTCAAAATCTGGTTTATTACAATTGCTAGAGGTTTGTTATTCTATATATGAATAGATCTAATGAAGCTTAATACAAATCCACCAAAAAAATTGGGTCAGGTCAAAGGTCAAGGTCACTGAGTGAAAATTTGAAAACTTTAACATTACCGATATTTTCCCAACCAGATGTGATAGGACCTTTATATTTGAACTGTATATTGATCATATAAAGCTGAACACCATTATGCAAATTTCATTAATGTCAGTTCAAAGGTCAAGGTCACAGGTCAGAAGGTCAAAATCTAGATTTTGCTTTTAGCTCGTTAATTACAATTGCAAGAGGCTTGATATTCTATATGTGAATAGATCTAATGTAGCATAGTACAAATGTCTGCTTAACCTTAATTTGTAGTGATTGCAATTTTATTATTTATTTTGTATGGTAGACATGGTTGCTGCCAGGGGCATAGTGTTTTACAAACACATCTTGTTTCCAGCTAATAACTGTGTCAACTTTTTGTGTCCATCTAATTATTGTGTCGCCTGCGTTCATGCAGTGGCAACATATAGGGATCACTATCTGTCGTCTTGCGTCGTCGTCGTCACAAAAATTTCTGTCACAGTTTTCTCAGGAAATATGTATCCGAGCTTTCTGCAATTTGGCATGGAGTATCAGTATGGGGACCTATACCGTGTAATAGAGTTTGGGATCCCTCACATGCCAACTTCCTGTTTGACGGAACTTAGAATATTTTTTGCGTCTTGAAAATTTCTGTCACATTTTTCTCAGGAACCACAGATCCTAGGCTTCTACAATTCAGTATTGAATATCAGTATGGGGACCTATACTGTGTAATAAAGTTTTGGATCCCTTGCATGCCCACTTCCTGTTTGGCGGAAGTTAGGATATTTTTGTCGATTGGTGTCACAAAAAATTTCTGTCACATTTTACTCATGAACCACAATTCCTAGCCTTCTGTAATTTAGCATGGAGTATCAGTATGGGAACCTATACTGTGTAATAGAGTTTTGAATCTCTGGCATGCCCACTTCCTGTTTGACTGAACTTAGAATATTTTTCGAGTATTGAAAATTTCTGTCACGTTTTTCTCAGACACCACATGACCACAGGAAGTGGGCATGCCAGAGATTCAAAACTCTATTACACGGTATACCGACGCCTTCTGCAATTTGGCATGGAGTATCAGTATGGGGACCTATAGTGTGTAAGAGGGTCTTGGATCTCGTGCATGCCCACTTCCTGTTTGACTTAACTTACTTTTAGTGTTATTACGCAGGCGACACGTCTTCCGTGGAAGACTTACTACTAAGTTGTGTCAAGCTCTTTACTGTGTACACATTCACTTTAAACTAATTCTGTTGAAATTTCAGTGGTCAACATGCTGCGGTCGAATCATGCTGCGCTCAGTGTAGCCCTTTATTATTTTTCATCCGATTTCGAATTGATTTTTTTCTTTGGATCCCTCTTGATGTAAGCTTTCCGTACCATGTCAACAGATTTGGCATAGCTCTTACTGTTTCAATTCTATAAGGGTTCAAAGGGGCCACAACTGCAAATTTGCAGATTGCCTGAAATTATTAATTATCATCAGATTTCAATTGGATTTTTTTCTTTGGACTCCTCTTGATACAGGCTTTCCTACCATGTCAACAGATTTGGAGTAACTCTTACCGTTTCCATGCTCTAAGCAAAGGGGCCAAAACTGCAAATCACTGCAGATTACCTATGATTTTTATTTTTCATTGGATTTCGATGGGATTTTTTTCTTTGGATTCCTCTTGATAGAAGCTTTCAGTGGTATGTCAAAGCATTTGGTGTAGTTCTTACCCTTTTCACACTTTAAGGGTTCAAAGGGGCCAAAGCTCCAAATTTGCAGATTACCCAAAAATTTTTATTTTTCATCGCATTTTGATGGGATTTTTTTCTTTGGATTCTTCTTGATATAAGTTTACAGTGGTATGCAACAGATTTGGCATAGCTCTTACTGTTTCCTAGCTATAAGGATCCAAGGGACCAAAATTGCAATTCTTTAGCTCACCTGGCTAATGCCAGGGTGAGCTTTTGCTATCACTTTGCGTCCGTCGTCCGTCCGTCCGGCATAAACTTTTCATTCAAAGATCTTCTCCTCTGAAACTACTGGGCCAATTGGAACCAAACTTGGCCACAATAGTCTTTGGGTGGTCCCTTACCAAAAAGCTGTTTTTCAGGTCAACGTGATGTCCAAGATGGCCGCCAGCGGGAAACAGTTTTAACATTGGACCCTATGGGAAAACATATTCAAAGATCTTCTCCTCTGAAACTATTAAGCCAATTGGCACCAAACTTGGCCACAATAGCCCTTTGGTGGTCCCTTTCTAAAAAGCTTTTTTCAGGTCAGCGCAATATCCAAGATGGCCACCAGCAGGGAACATAGTTTTAATATTGGACCTTTGGAAAACACATTCAAAGATCTTCTTCTCTGAAACTACTAAGCCAATTGGCACCAAACTTGGCCACAATAGTCCTTTGGTTGTCCCTTACGAAAAATATGTTTTTCAGGTTCGTGCAATATCCAAGATGGCCACCAACAGGGAACATAGTTTTAACATTGGACCCTATGGGAAAACACATTCAATGATCTACTCCTCTGAAACTATGAAGCCAGTTGGCACCAAACTTGGCCACAATAGTCGTTTATGGTGGTCCCTTACTAAAAAGCTGTTTTTCAGGTCCACGCAATACTCAAGATGGCCGCCAGCGGGGAACATAGTTTTAACATTGGACCCTATTGCAAAACACATTCAAAGGTCTTCTTCTCTGAAACTACTAAGAAAATTGGCACCAATCTTGGCCACAATAGTCCTTTGATGGTTTCTTACCAAAAAGCTGTTTTTCAGGTCCGCGCAATATCCAAGATGGCTGCCAGCGGGAAACGTAGTTTTAACATTGGACCCTATGGGAAAAAATGTTCAAAGATCTTCTCCTCTGAAACTATTAAGCCAATTGGCACCAAACTTGGCCACAATAGTCGTTTGGTGGTCCGTTACAAAAAAGCTGTTTTTCAGGTTCACGCAATATCCAATATGCCCGCCAGCGGGGAACATAGTTATTACATTGGACCCTATGGGAAAACACATTCAAAGATCTTCTCCTATGAAACTATTAAGCCAATTGGCACCAAACTTGGCCACAATAGTCCTTTGGTGGTCCCTTACAAAAAAGCTGTTTTTCAGGTCCGTGCAATATCCAAGATGGCCGCCAGCGTTGAACATTGTTTTAACATTGGACCCTATGGGAAAACACATTCAAAGATCTTCTCTGAAACTACTTAGCCAATTAGCACCAAACTTGGCCACACTAGTCTTTTGGAGGCCCCTTACGAAAAAGGTGTTTTTCAGGTCCGCGTGATATCCAAGATGGCCACCAGCAGGGAACATAGTTTTAACATTGGACCCTATTGGAAAACACATTCAAAGATCTTATTCTCTGAAACTACTAAGCCAATTGGCACCAAACTTGGCCACAAAAGTCTTTTGGTGGTTCCTTACAAAAAAAAACCTGTTTTTTAGGTCCGAACGATATTCAGGATGGCTGCCAGCGGGAAACATAGTTTTAACATTGGACCCTATGGGAAAACACATTCAAAGATCTTCACCTCTGAAACTATGAAGCCAATTAGCACCAAACTTGGCCACAATAGTCCTTTGGTGGTCCCTTACAAAAAAACTGTTTTCCAGGTGCAGCTATATTCAAGATGGCTACCAGAATTGAACATAGTTTTAACATTGGACCCTATAGTAAAACATATTCAAAGATCTTTTTCTCCAAAACTACTAAGCCAATTGGCACCAAACTTTGCCACAAAAATCCTTTGGTGGTCCCTTACAAAAAAGCTGTTTTTCTGGTCCACGCTGTATTTAACATGGACGTCAACAGGGAACATAGTTTTAACATTGGACCCTATGGGAAAACTCATTCAAAGATCTTCTCCTCTGAAACAACTGAGCCAATGGAATCAAACTTGGTCAAAATAGTTTTTATGTGGTCCCCTGAAAAGAAAAAAAAGGTTTGTTTGTTTTTTTTTTTTTTTCTCAGGTTCCCACTTTATCCAAGATGCCTGCCAGCAGGGTACATAATAACATTGGACCCATGGGGAACACTAACAGACGTGTTTTCCCCTTAAACTAATTGGGCATATTGGAACTATAGTTTTTTTTCTCGCCCGCGACGCGAGACGTAGGCGTGCAAAGTATGACGGCGACGGCGTTAACTTTTACTATAATACAGGATATTTTGAAAACCCTTTAATGTAGGAACATCATATTAGGTCCAGTGGTACTAATCAAGTGCTACCTGATTGACATAAAATCATGTGACCTTGACCTCAATTGCACAGTCCAGTAACCACATTAAGTTTCTCTGATTAGATCCGTATCTCAATTACTGTAAGTGGTAGGTCAATGATATTTGGTATATAGGTTGGTCTTGAGTAGTACATGTCAGTCTGGCATATGACTTTTTTCCTTGACCTCAATTTCACGGTCTAGTGACCATGTTAAGTTTCTCTGATTAGATCCATATCTCAATAACTATAAGTGGTAGATCAATGATATTTGGTATTTAGGTATGTCTTTAGTAGTACATGTCAGTCTGGCATGTGACTTTTGTCCTTGACCTCAATTTCACGGTCTAGTGACCACTTAAGTTTCTCTGATTAGATCCATATCTCAATATCTTTAAGTGGTAGGTCAATGATATTAGGTATATAGGTTGGTCTTGAGTAGTACATGTCAGTCTGACATATGACTTTTGTCCTTGACCTCAATTTCACGGTCTAGTGACCATGTTAAGTTTGTCTGATTAAGTCCATTTCTCAATAACTATAGGTGGTAGGTGAGTAATATTTAGTTTGTAAATTGGTCTTGAGTAGTACATGTTAGTGTGGCATATGACTTTTGTCCTTGACCTCAATTTTACAGTCTAGTGACCATGTTAAGTTTGTCTGATTAAGTCCATTTCTCAATAACTATAAGTGGTAGGTCCCTTATATTTATTATGTAGGTTGGTCTTGGGTAGTACATGCCAGTTTGGCATATGCGTTTTGTCCTTGACCTCAATTTCATGGTCTAGTGAACAAAGTTAAGTGTTTCTGATTAGAATAGTTTCTCAATTACTGTAAGTGGTACAGTAATAATATTTGGCTTGTAGGTTGCTCTTGAGTAGTACATGACTGTTATAACGACAAGCAGGGACGGGCGAGACATCTATTAGGGTCCACTCTTGTATTATATATATGTATATGGGCTTTAACATAAAATGTCTATCTTGATCAAGGACCAGGTGAGCGATACAGGCTCTTGAGAGCCTCTTGTTTTCAAAATAATACTGGTATGCAATTTTATTTTTTATCAGATTTTGATGGGATTTTTTTCTTTGGATTCCTCTTGATATAAGCTTTCAGCAGTATGCCAATGGATTGGGCATAGCTCATACCATTGCTGAGCTATAAAGGGTCAAAGAGGAATCATAAGGAGTCATAAGGGCTAATTTTTATTATCCCTAGTTTGTGTCTAGCTAATTACTGGGTCAATCTCCTTATTGTGTCCATCTAATTATTGTGTCACGCTCTTTAGTATGTCCATACTCACTTTAAATTACACTTTTTCAAATTTCAGTGGTTTACATGCTGCGGTCATATCATGCTTCGCTTGGCGTGCAGCCCTTTATTTACTTATGCCATTTTGAATTCATTAACTCATTGTCCTCCTGATATAGCTGAAAGATTGCTCACTTGACGAATAACCTAATCAATCAATCAAAACACTTATATTTAATTAGGTAGCGAAAATTATTTCGGATAACATTGTTGAAATGAACTCCATAGAAAAAATGACAAAATTTGTTAATGTCATCTAAATATTAATTTTAAATATGTTCATTTCGGCCAACATTAAAATTGCTTAATCACACATAGAAGCCTTATTCACGCCAAAAAAGTTTATTTTTCTCTCATTTGTTTTGGTTAGGGGAAAAAATTTTATGATACACATAATTAAATATAATTATGGAAACATTACTGCTGGAATACTGATACCTGCTAACAGGGGTAAACAGGTCTGTGTTGATACCATATTTGTAGACATTATGAATTTGACCTTGCCCTGAAGGGTAATTAAAAAAAACTAACCTCGCTTAACTTCTAAGTTGGACATTTAGTGGTAAGATGTTCATATTTGGTATGTGACTTTGTTATAATAACGGCATTCTGACGGTACCACATAGTAGACATTTAGACTTTACCTTGCCCTGAGAGCAATTTTTAGCTCGCCGGGACGAATATCCAGAGAGCTATTGTCATACCCCCGACGTCAGCGTCAGCAAAACTTTAACCTGGCTTGTGGAATTGAGACCTTAATAAGTAGGATGTTGATAATTGGTATGTGACTTCCTTGTGATGAGAGCTTTCTTCTGGTACTATACTTGTAGACATTTTGACCTTGACCTTGACCTTGCCCTAAGGGCAATTTTTAAAAAAAACTTTAACCTTGCCTCTAGAAGGTAGGCTTTTAGTGGTAGGGTGTTTAAATTTGGTATGTAACTTTCTTATGATGAGAGCTTTCTTCTGGTACCATACTTGTATACATTTTGACCTTGACCTTGCTCTGAGGGCAATTTTCAAAAAACTTGAACCTTGCCTCTAGAAGGTAGTCTTTTAGTGGTAGGGTGTTTATATTTGGTTTGTAACTTCCTTATGATGAGAGCTTTCTTCATGCACTATACTTGTAGACATTTTAACCTTGACCTTGCCCTGAGGGCAATTTTTAAAAAAAAAAACTTTAACTTTACCTATAGAAGGTAGGCTTTAAGGGAAAGTGTGTTTATATTTGATATGTTACTTCCTTATGATGAGTGCTTTCTAATGGTACCATACTTGTAGACATTTTGACCTTGACCTTGCCCTGAGGGCAATTTTTAAAAAACTTTAAATTTGCCTCTAGAAGGTAGGCTTTTAGTTGTAGGGTGTTCATATTTTGTATGTAACTTCCTTATGATGAGAGTTTTCTTCTGGTACCATACTTGTAGACATTTTGGTCTTGACCTTGCCCTGAGGTAATTTTTAAAAACTTAAACTTTGCTTCTAGAATTAAGTTGTTTAGTGCTAGGGTGTTCATATTTTGTATGTGACATTCTTTTAATTAGAGCTTTCTAATGGTACCATATTTGTAGACATTTTGACCTTGACCTTGGCCTGAGGGCAATTTTTTAAAAACTTTAACTTTGCTTCTAGAATTAAGTTGTTTAATGATAGGGTGTTTATATTTGATATGTGACTTTCTTGTGAAGAAAGCTTTCTATTACTTTCAAATTTATTGTGCATTGAGGTTACTGGAATCCCCGGCGAGCTATGTTGTCTTCTGACAACTCTTGTTTTTATAAACTTTAACCTTGTTTCTAGATGTTAATTGTGTAGTGATATGGTGTTTTAAATTTGGGTATGTGACTACCCTTTGATGAGGGCTTTCTTGCAGTACTATAGTTGTTGACATTTTGACCTTGACATTGCCGTGAGGGATTTTAAGAAAAAAAAGATTGAACCCTGATTTTAGAAGTTATTCTTTTAATGATAGGAGTTCGTATTTTGCATGTGACTGCTTTGTATCACATTTAAATATTTTTAAAACATTGTAGTTGGGAAAAATTGATTGTGCTCTGATGTTAATCTACTCCCGGCTTGCTATGTTGTCTTTTGACAACTCTTGTTTATGCTATTATAATGTTTTGACTGATTTTTCTTAGAAAAGGTAAGTGAGATGCATCTGAAAATTTCCACAAGCTTTCCATTATCATGCTGTATTGATATGCTGTTTCAAGCTTATCCAGAATAATGCATGTGGAAAGTTGAGAACTTGGGGTAGTTTGAGTAATAGCATTGGCATGATTGGCTCTTGGGTTCCTTGTCCATATTTTTTTAGTTTTTGCACACTTTATGTTGTTGATGGTGCAGTCTGCTTTTGGTGTGTAATATTTTGGGCTATTCCTTGTTAATTTTGTGTATTAATAACCTCTGTATAAGTAAGGAAACTGAATACCTAGATGAATAAGCCACATTCAACAAGAATCACATTTACCTGACAAATTCATAAACTACTATCACTCACATAATTTCTACTATCAATGACATATTCTATTTTACTAATTCAGGTGTGTCAGATATTTCATATATATGTGAGTGGAAAAAAGTATGCAAAAAATTTAAGCATTAAAACCTTTTGTGGATTAAAATTATATTTTTTTTTTCTTGAAAAAAATGAATAAAAGTATGAACAAAATTAGTAAATGTGTTATTATACCCCCACTCCCCCCCCCCCAAAATAGAGAGTATATAAGAATCGACTTACCTTTTCTTCAACACTTATGTGCAACTTCTCGAAAACCACTTGAAAGATTTTTATGAAACTTTACTCAATTAAAGTACTTTGTATCGAGATATGCATGAAGGAATATGATTGTTGTCCAAAACCAGGAAGGGGAGATAATTTGACTGACTTTTGGTTTGCCCATTTTGCATGGATTAACTCATAAGCCCAATTTTTCTTTAAAAAATTGATGATTTTGATTAAACTTTAAGGAAGGACACTATTTGGAGATGTGCACTTAGGAATATAATGATTGTCTGAAAACGGGAAGGGGAGATAATTTGATTTTGACTTTTGGTTGATTCCTTTTGCACAGATTACTTCCTACGTGCAACTCCTCTTTAACGCTTGGAAGGATTTTGTTTAAACTTTATAAAAATGAAATACACTATATGGGGATGTCAGAAAAAGGAATATAATTATTGTCTGAAAGCAGGAAGTAAAGATAATTTGACTTTGAATTTTCATTGGTTTCTAAAATCTGCAAGGATTATCTTGTAGTGTAACTCCTCTTAAACCACTTGAAGGATTTTAATGAAACTTTACACAAGGGAAGGTCACTTTATAAAGATGTGCATGAAGGAGTTTAATAATTGTCCAATGATATCATGGCCATACAAGGAGGAAAATTTGGCTTTGACTTTTCATTGACTTCTTTTCAAGGATTTTTTAGACTTGGACAGTTTTCCAAAGAAATAATTCAAACAGCAGATATGGTAACAGGGAAATATTCATGCCATCCTTATTTTGTGGTTAATTGACAGGATTTTAGTTTGGGCAGTTTTGAATTCTCGCTGTCAAATTGTTGACCATTAACATTAATAATAGACAAATATATTTGCGCCATTTAATTAAGGTCTTTCCCACTTTGGTGGAATTTTTTTCTTCTTTTTTTCTTCCAGTATTTGCAACAAAGTCTTAAAAGATATCACTTTGATAGTTGGTACCATTAATCAGAAATGGCCTTACTTGACCAGACTGACCCTGTGAAACCGATCTATTTTTAGTAACAGAGTTACATCACCAAACATGGTAAACCTTGTTCTCAGATAAACTCAGAAACCGTAATAGATAGCTGATGAAGTGTAATTAGAAAAATGTTTGTTATGTCATGACAAAAATCCATCATATTTGGTCAAAAATTGTCTGATGGACCATTTTAGAGTTATGCCCCTTGCAAAATTTGATGCTTCTTTAACAATGAATTTCTCCCCAACCGGAAGTGATAGAGACATGAGACCTACACCATTGTTCTTGGTTCAACAGTGGCAATTTGAAAAGGTCAAGGTCAAAGGTCATCGGTGACCTTTATTTTGACCTCTAGACTTGGTAGCAGATGAAATGTAATGGAGAAAATGTGTGTCTTGTGGAGACCTACTTTTGTTACATTGGGTCCAAAATCATTGGATCAGCCGTTTTGGGCCTATGTTCCATTTTGGATTGACGGTTCGGTTCTCACTTACTTTCGATGTCTAAATTTGGGTTTTTATACGACCGCAAAAATTTTGCGGTCGTATTATGGTATGGCGCTGGCGTCGGCGTCTGTGGACAGCATAACTTTGATTCTAGTGAACGGATTGTTACCAAATTTTAGCATGATGTTTGTTGGCACAAGCTTAAGCCTGGGTTTTAATTTCGTGTTCCCTGCCCAACCTGTTTTTGAAAAAGAGGCAAAAAAGGGGCCAAAAAGGGGTTAAATTAGGTATTTTCGTGTCTGTGGACAGCATAACTTTGGTTCTAGTGGACAGATTGTTTTCAAATCTTAGTATGATGTTTCTTAGAACATTCTTGAGAAACTTTTTTTTCCTTTAGTTTTTGGCCCCACCCATTTCAGAATTAGGGGCCAAAAAAGGGTTAAATTGGGTGTTTTCACATATTTGACTATAGAATCTTTATTATTTATTGGATTTTGATGGGGTTTGTTTCAGTGTGCTCCTGAGGAAATTTCCAATCTGGGGTATGCCAACGGATTTCACGTAGCATGTACCGCTCATGAGATAAATGGGGCCCAACAGGGGCTAATCTCAATTTTTTTTTTTTATTTTAAGTCTGATTTTGATGCAGTTTTTTTCAATGGATTCCTTTTGAAAAAATTAATATGGCACTCAGCTATTAGATTTTTGGTAACTTGTTTCCTTTCCCAGCTATGAGGGGCCGAAGGGGCCAAAATTGCGAATTTGCAGATTATGTAGAATTTCTATTTTTCATCGGATTTCAATGGGATTTTTTTCTTTGGATTCCCCTTGATCTAAGCTTTCAGA
>MJUU01059706.1:24235-35922 GCA_002080025.1 Modiolus philippinarum | reverse complement strand
ATGGGATTTTTTTCTTTGGATTCCTCTTGATCTAAGCTTTCAGTAATATGTCAATGGATTTGGCGTAGCTCTTACTGTTTCTGAGCTACTAGGGGTCAAAGGGGCCAAAATTGCAATTTTTCTAAATATGTCAAATCTTAATTTTTCATCGGACTTCCATGGAATTTTTTTCTTTGGATTCCTCTTGATCTAAACTTTCAGAGATATGTCGACGGATTTGGCGTGGCATATACCGTTTCCGAGCTACAAGGGGTCAAAGGGGCAAAAATTGCAATTTTTCTAAATATGTCAAATCTTTATTTTTCATCGGATTTTGATGGATTTTTTTTTTAATTTGGATTCCTCTTGATCTAAGCTTTCAGTAGTATGCCAAAGGATTTGGCGTAGCTCTTATTTTTTCCGAGCTACAAAGGGTCAAAGGGGCCAAAATTGCAATTTTTCTAAATATGTCAAATCTTTATTTTTCATCAGATTTCAATGGATTATTTTTTTTTATTTCTATGGATGTAAAGTGTTAGTTGATAGTAACATATTTTGCATAGCTCTTACAGTTTTTTTTATCAATAAGTGATCAAAAGTTGATTTTTTCCGTAGTTTGTTTCCAGCTAATAACTGTGTCAAGCTTCTATTTGTGTCCATCTAATTATTGTGTCAGGCTCTTTACTGTGTCCACTTTCACTTTGAAGTACTTTTGTTGAAATTTCAGTGATCGACATGCTGCGGTCGTATCATGCTGCGCTCGGCGTAGCCCTTTATTTGCCTATGGCGCAAATACCATTGAAGATACAAACAATTATTCAATACAAAAAATGTTCATGCAGACTTGACCTTTAAAATGACCTCAAGGTCAAATGTCAAGGTCACTTTGAAAAAAAATGTATTTCACGTTAGAGAGTCTATAAATGAACATATTAAGCTTAGAATGTAGGTTTTCCCCATGAATCAATTATGGGAACATTCTGACGCAACTTTTGGAAAGACCTCTCAATGGTTGACATACTAGTTTTTGTGCTTCCATTCCGAACGGGAATTCGCGAAAATAAAACTGCTGTGAAAATTTTTCGGTTTTTAGTATTATGAAATAAAGCTGCAGGAGTGAACATTTATATGTGCATGCAAATATCTATATGCATATTGGGTCCAAGTGGGTGGAATTTTTGTCTTGTTTATGGCAGAATTATTTCATTGGAACCTTTGCTGGAAGTTATTTCTTTAGAATGATATCATTATATCCATACTTGTGTTGTACCCACCTTTGTAATGTGGCCACACCTGTATTTTGGTATCCATGTTTGTAATGTGTTCACACCTGTATTGTGATATCCACATTTGTAATGTGTCCAAACCTTTATTGCATCCACACACTTAAGTTAACACTACAATATTGATTAAGAGTTTTATGAGCAGACTGTCATTATATATATAAAGTGGCTGCCATTTGGGACAACTCTTGTTTTTGAACATGACATGCAATCATTAGTTTGATTAATGCATGCTTCAGGTAACCAGTTAATTGTGCAAATAGTGCCAAATAATATGGCATTGACAATACAATTTTATTATTAATTGATATACCCTTTATGTTTGAATAAAAAGTTAGCTGAAATTTTGTAAAATTAGAATTGAAAATTATTATATATAACATAATAATATATATATTCAATATTTGTAAAGTAAGAAATAAAATTTTCATGAAATTTATTTCACAATTTTGATCAAACTGCAAAATGGGTCAAAATTAACATGATAAAAGCCTTAGAAATTAAACCCAACACATAGTAATGCTACTATCAATGGTCATGTATTTAATCTTTTCATTATATTTTTTTCTTAGGATATTAAATGAATAGTGGAAAATTCATGTACTTATTACCAGACCTGTCAGGTTTTGAATATTGCCTTGTGTGAGATTTGCAAAAGTTGTCAAAGATCAAAGGAAAAAATTAAAAGATAAAAGGAATTTGCTGCATATTTGGATAAGCTTTGCATTACTTTCATGCAGATTGCATGACACCTGACAGGTCTTAATTAGAGTAGCCAGCCAGGCCCCTGAAAATCTTCATTTTTGGCATAACATTTAATTATAGTAGCCCTTTAGATATCAAACCACACTATGAAGAAATTTTGTAAATGTTGTAAATGTTGTAGTTGTCTCTGCAAAATTCTTTGGGCATTGAGCTGCTGGGCATCTGGAACTTTGCATCCCTATATGTAGCATTTTGTGAAAAAAACCTCTACAGATAAAAATATTACATGTTGCAATTTTATGCAATTATCTTATTTCAAAATATTTGAAGTATTATATGACAACAATAAATTTAAATTGAATTCAAAATAGGCATATGTCTCACTTTATTTAATATCATTAAAAAATAGAGACTGCCTTGATTACTGATCATCTTTTTGAAAAAATGTTTTCAAAATAGTTTGAAGTGAACTTTTAGAAAATTTACTATGTGAGAATTTTCATTATCAACTAGTTCCTGTCATACAAATAAATTATTCAATATAAGACTTCTCCAGAGGGAACTGTTTCTATAGTGCTGACTGGTGTGTATAGTGCAGGAGCTGACAAGTGCAGGCGCTGTTTGCACCAGACAACACTAAACGAAAACAGTTCCCGAGGGGGAAGTTCATTGAGTTTATAGTAGAGAAAGACAAACTAGAAAAGCAGCAGAGGTGTAGTAAACAGGAAGTCATGTGATTTATAGCCCTGTTTTCAAGCATAGTATCCTGCTCTCAAATGACTGTTCAAATACAGTGATGTCATGTTGTCTAATAAAACCTGTTATGTACTAAATTCCATTAATGTTATTGTGTAAGAATATCCTTTTGATAACTTGTATTTTTTTGTCTTTTTTAGGCTTTAAAGGTTGGCAGATTCTTTTGTTGTTTCTTTTTTCCCTAAATGCAGTAAGAGCAGAAGGAAAATGTTCAGGTAATCTTAAAGAAATTTGTGCAAACTATATCTTGTTATTTTTTTTTATACCCCCGCTCTGAAGGAGGGGGATATACTGTTTTACCTCTGTCCGTCCGTCCGCCAGCCGGGATCATAATTTTAACATTGGACCCTATGGGAAAATACTTTCAAAGATCTTCTCCTCTGAAACTACTGGGCCAATTGAAACCAAACTTGGCCACAATAGTCCTAAGATGGTCCCCTGCATTAAAGTTGTTTTTCAGACCCGCGCTATATCCAAGATGGCCACCAGCGGGGATCATAGTTTTAATATTGGACCCTATGGGAAAAGACATTCAAAGATCTTCTCCTCTGAAACTACTGGGCCAATTGAAACCAAACTTGGCCACAATAGTCCTTAGATGGTCCCCTGCAAAAAAAGTTGTTTTTCAGACCCATGCTATATCCAAGATGGCCACCAGCAGGCATCATAGTTTTAACATTGGACCCTATGGGAAAAGACATTCAAATATCTTCTCTTCTGAAACTACTGGGTCAATTGAAACCAATCTTGGCCACAGTAGTCCTTAGATGGTCCCCTGCAAAATAGTTGTTTTTCAGATCCGTGCTATATCCAAGATGGCCGCCAGACTGGATCATAGTTTTAACATTGGACTCTATGGGAAAATACTTTCAAAGATCTTCTCCTCTGAAACTACTGGGCCAATTGAAACGAAACTTGGCCACAATAGTACTTGGGTGGTCCCCTGCATAAAATCTGTTTTTCAGACCCGCGCTATATCCAAGATGGCCGCCAGCCGGGATCATAGTTTTAACATTGGATCCTATGGGAAAAGAAATTCAAAGATCTTCTCCTCTGAAACTATTGAGCCAATTGAAACCAAACTAGGCCAAAATAGTCCTTAGATGGTCCCCTGCAAAAAAGTTGTTTTTCAGATCCGCTCTGTATCCAAGATGGCTGCCAGTGGGGATCATAGTTTTAACATTGGACCCTATGGGAAAAGATATTCAAAGATCTTCTCCTCTAAAACTACTTAGCCAATTGAAACCAAACCTGGCCACAATAGTCCTTAGATGGCTCCTGCAAAAAAAGTTGTTTTTCAGATCCATTCCATTTCCAAGATGGCCGCCAGCGGGGATCATAGTTTTAACATTGGACCCTATGGGAAAGAACATTCCAAGATCTTCTCCTCTGAAACTACAGGACAATTAGATCCAAACTTGGCCAAAATAGTCTTTAGGTTGCTCCTTGGCAAAAGAGTGGTTTTTCAGGTCTGCATTTTTAAACCAAGATGTCTGCCAGCGGGGAACATAGTTTCAACATTGGACCCTATGGCAAAACACTTTCTTCTCCTCTGAAAATGCTAAGCCAATTGGATTCAAACTTGGCCACAACAGTCTTTAGGTTGCCCCCTGCAAGAGAGATGTTTTTCAGGTCTTTGCTTTATGCAAGATGGCTGCCAGCAGGGAACATAGATTTAACATTGGACCCTATAGGAAAACATTAAAAGATCTTCTGTGAAATTACTGGCCAATAATAAAAATATACTTGGTCACAATGGGCCATAGTTGTTCCCATTTAAAAAAAATGCCTGGTTTGTATGCATCGCATTCAAGATGGCCCCAATGGGGAACATAGTTTAACCTTGAAACCTATTGGAAACCTATCAGACAGCATTTAAAGATCTTCTCCTATGAAAATATTTAGCCAGTTGGAACCAAAATTAGACTCAATGGTCCTTAGATGGCCCTTCAAGAAAGGTGACAGTAGAACTGCACCCCCATCCGAAATACCTGTTAGTCTGGAACATAGTTTTACTTATGATTATATTACATCAATTTGAAAATAATGCCCTTAAAACATTGGGACTATTTTTAACTGCATATGTCAGCCATGGCCCAGGTGAGCGATATAGGCTCTTGAGAGCCTCTTGTTTCAAAGAGTGCAACAGGTAGAGATCTTCGCAACCTGTAATTCTGAAGAAAATCCAAAACCCTTGTAGGAGTTATTGCCCTTTTTCGCATAATTTTTGAAATTTTTTGTATTTTTTGTCTTATTTCCAAAACTATAAGATGAAGGTTAAGTGTAAATTGATAAAATGTTTGCCATGCTGTGGCTACTTCAAAACTGGCATTGAAAATTGTTCCTTGACTGCCATTTTCAAAATGGCTGCCAAACAAGGCGGGAAAATTCAACATTGTCTGATTTCAATAAAATTTAGTTTCCAAATAGATATTGATGTTGCAGCTTCAAAACCGGTGTTGAAAATTTTTCGTTGACTGCCATTTTCAAAATGGCCGCCTAAAAAGGGGAGAAATTCAACATTGTCCAATTTCAATGAAATTTGGTTTCCAATTAGGTATTGATGTCACAACTTCAAAACTGATGTTAAAATTAGGTATTGATGTCACAACTTGAAAACTGATGTTAAAAATTGTTTGTTGGCCGTCATTTTCAAAATGACCCCCAAAAAAGGCGGGAAAATTCAACATTGTCCGATTTCAATGTAATTTGGTTTCAAAATAGGTATTGATGTTGCAACTTCAAAACTGATGTTAAAAATTGTTCATTGGCCACCATTTTTAAAATGACCCCAAAAAAACCAACAAAGAAATATAGTAAAATATGATCAGACTTAATTACATACAGTTCAAGATATTGGTGGTGTTCAAACTACCAAAGTTTGAGAGACTGAAGTTCAACTGTATAACTTACAATGTTATCTTGATTGTGGCAAATGAAAGCCAGGTGAGTGATACAGGCTCCTGGGAGCCTCTGGTTTAAAAAGAGGCCAAAAAGAGAAAAATTGTGTGTTTTCACTTATTTGGCTGTACAATATTTATTATTTAAATCAGATTTCGATGGGGTTTATTTCAGTGTGTTCCTTATTAGTCCCCTACTGGCATTGCCGAAGGGGACTTAAGGTTTGCACTTTGTCAGTCGGTCAGTCCATCCGTCAGTCCATCAGTCTGTCAGTCCATCACACTCAAGTTTTCCGGCCTTTTTTCTAAACCGTTCCACATATTGACCTAATATTTGGTATGTGAGTCTACCATCATGAGTTACAGATGAAGTTCGTGTTTGGTTCCGGTCCACTGACTTTGGACGGAGTTATGGGACTTGGACTTTGACTATTTCAGTAAAATATCAGTTTTCCGGTTTTTTAGTCCCCTACCGGCATCGCTGAAGGGGACTTTAGGTTTGCACTTCGTCAGTCCGTCCGTCAGTCCGTCACACTCAAGTTTTCCGGACTTTTTTTCTAAACTGTTCCACATATTGACCTAATATTTGGTATGTGAGTCTACCATCATGAGTTACAGATGAAGTTCATGTTTGGTTCCGGTCCACTGACTTTGACGGAGTTATGGGACTTGGACTTTGACTATTTCGGTAAAATATCAGTTTTCCGGACTTTTTTTCTAAACTGTTCCACATAATGACCTAATATTTGGTATGTGAGTCTACCATCATGAGTTACAGATGAAGTTCGTGTTTGGTTCTGGTCCACTGAGATTGGAAGGAGTTATGGGACTTGGACTTTGACTATTTCGGTAAAATATCAGTTTTCTTGACTTTTTTCTAAACTGTTCCACATATTGACCTAATATTTGGTATGTGAGTCTACCATCATGAGTTACAGATGAAGTTCGTGTTTGGTTCTGGTCCACTGAGTTTGGACGGAGTTATGGGACTTGGACTTTGACTATTTCGGTAAAATATCAGTTTTCTTGACTTTTTTTCTAAACCGTTCCACATATTGACCTAATATTTGGTATGTGAGTCTAACCATCATGAGTTACAGATGAAGGTCGTGTTTGGTTACGGTCCACTGAGTTTGGACGGAGTTATAGGCATTTGACTGAGAAAATTTTGGTAAAATATAGGTTTTCCAGACTTTTTTTCTAAACCGTTTCAGATATGAAGCTTATATTTGCTACGTGAGTCTACCACTATGGGTTACAGATGAAGTTTGAGTTTGGTTCCAGTCAATTGATTTTGGACGGAGTTATGGGCCTTTGACTTAGAAAATTTGGGTAAAATATAGGTTTTCCAGACTTTTTTTCTAAACCGTTTCAGAAATTAAGCTGATATTTGCATTGTTAACCAACTACTATGGGTTACAGATCAAGTTTGAGTATGGGTTGGGTCCATTGATTTCTTTAACTATTTTTGCTCTGTATCACTGAATTATTCCACTGGTAGGGGACTCCTGTATCAGTCTGTGCCAAAAACTTTTTTATTTACTAGCCCGAATGGGCTAGTAAGGTCCAGTGTTGTACTAGCCCGAACTCAATTTCACTAACCCTAATAGTAGATTCTTTGTTAATAAGGTACAATTTTAACTAGCCCGGTGCCCACCGGGCTAGTGACTTCAAATTTTTACTAGCCCGAGACTGATTTTACTAGTCTCATTGTATCATTCACGAGATAAATGGGGCCCAACAGGGGCGAATCTCAAAATTCTTTTTTTTTTAAAGTCCGATTTTAAAGGATTTTTTTCAACGGATTTCTTGTTAAAAATAATTTTGCGTTCAACTATTAGATTTTTGATAATCTGTTTCCTTTTCCAGCTATTAGGGGTCGAACAGGGCCAAAATTGCAAATTTGCAGATAATCTAAAATTTATATTTTTCATTGGATTTCAATGGGAATTTTTTCTTTGGTTTTCATTAATATGTCAATGGATTTGACGTAGCTCTAATGGTTTCCGAGCTACAAGGGGTCAAAGGGGCCAAAATTGCAATTTTTGTCTCGCTTTCGAAGAATGTTGTGAAAGTGAGATATAACGAGCATAGATTCCATTGGCGTCGGTGTCCGCGTCGTTAACATTTGGTTAACCCAAATGTTAAACTTTTTTTGAACATCAATATCTTTCTCAAATCATATTCAATATCAATGAAATTTTGACACAATGTTCAGTACAACTTCATTATTGTTTCCCGAGTATATTTTTTGAAAAAAATAATTCCAATTTTTCTGTATTTTTCCATTAGTTGGACTTAGTTTTTTTTCGTCGAATTGTTTTTGTTTGCACCATATCTAAGCACCTACATGATATAGACTGATGCTTAATGGTAAGTGGTTACATCTTTAGTAGTGACCAACATCCATACCAGAATTATGTCACCTTGACCTATATTTTCCGCTTCAATGAATTTGGCTAAATTTTCTATTTAGGTCCATATAACAATTTTTAAACAAAATTGAGAATAAGGACTTTAATTTTGTAGAATTGTTGCATATAGTCCATAGTAGATGCTCCATAAGCTTTCGGAATTTTATTCTGGTTCCAACTTTGGTAAATTTCCTGAAAATGTCCAAGACTAACAATTTTTGAAATTTTTGCATACAATCAAATATCTTGGCCATTTCTTCATACAAGACATAATTCTGAAAACTAAGAATGAAAAAATATGGTTCCAATTTTGGTAATTTCCTGAAATTCTCAAAGACGAGCAATTTTGGGGAATCATTGTTTGCAACCATGTGTTTTGATGAATTTTAGTCGAAAACAATATTTTCAATGGTAAGATTTAATTTTTTTTTTATTCCAATTTTGGTAATTTTAGTGAAACTGTCAAAGACCAGTTATTTTATTGGCATTCTACTTAGCCAGAACATCTTGAAAGAGGAAATATTAGAATGATAGTGGAGTGAGTAGGCGAGACACTAGGTTCCGCGGAACCTTTACGAATTATTCAAAATTTGTGAAATCTTTATTTTTCATCGGATATTTTAATGGGATTTTTATACTCCTGCTCCGGAGGACTAGGGGTATACTGTTTAAACGGTGTCGATCATTCCATAATTCCGTCACTCTGTCATTTCGTCCGTAACAACTTTCGTAAAGTTTTTCTCTGCAATGGTAAATGATACAAACTTGAAATTTTGTCAGAAGGTTTGTGTAGTCATGCCATATTGTGTGATGCATTTTCAGACCTGTCTGGATGCTACTTCCTGTTTACTGACTTAGTCAATTTTTAATTGTTCTGTCCGTCCGTCACAACTTTCATAAAGCTTTTCTCTGCAATGGTAAATGATACAAACTTGAAATTTTGTCAGAAGCTTTTGTGTAGTCATGCCATATTGTGGGATGTAGTCCATCAGCTAGGACCCGAAAAAAATATTGTTGCTGGATACCCTTGTAGACCGATATTTTTTTGCACAAATCAAAGGAACAATGTCTGAACTTAAATTTTCAAGTTGTTGTACTCAAGAAAAATATGCGGAAAATAGTACAACAGGGGCCATTTTAAGGTAACCCTTAAATAATGAAAAAGAAAAGCCAAAACAATTACTCTGTTTAAGAATTTATATTAATCTCTAAATTTGAATAAAAAACGAATATATAATAGTATTCTGTAAAGATTTATGTGAAAAGAGCTTGAAAATTAATCAAGAAGGGAATCAAAGGGAGATAATTTGGATTTTTACCAAAACACATTGTTCAGTTGTTACAATTTTAAATATTTAACTGAAATAAAAACAGATGAGCTGAAGTACATTTTTTTATCAGTTATACAATAATATTTGCACATATCATCCAAGGTTAATGTCTTCTAAATTCTTTTATTATTGAGGGCTGGAAAAAGGGGGGTAACAACAGCTCACAACTATAGTCAATATTTTACGAAAGGATATACCAAGTCTATACCAGGTTTGAGCGTGCTTGGCTGTAAATCATTACTTCGGACACAAATAACCCTAATTTAATCACACTCCTCCTCGTTATCGCTTTCATTTTCTTTGATACTAGCTGTATTTAAATCGCCATCGTTGGTGTTCTGGCATTGCTCATTGGAACACTTACAACCATCAGTGCATGATAAACCTTGACAAACACAAGAACATCATTTAGTAGAACAGTTTGTTTTACACCCACAACTAAAAAGCAACATTAATGCCTCAGAAGCTGGTTGCTGATCCATCCACTTGATAGACAATATGCTGTTATCAATCAACCATCAATGCTTATATGCATATCGAGAAGAGGCAGGGCAGTAACAGCCTGATAAGAACGTTTCCAAATCGCTGCCTGGAAGTTCGCTCGCCGTATGTGCTTTTGTAATGCATCTTTTGTTGGTGGTAACTGGTGGCATTGGATATTTTTTGACTTGCAGAACATAAGAAAACGTACCTCGTTGATGTCACAAATTGTCTGAAATCCATAGATAGCTCATACACATTTTTCTACATCTAATAGGAGACTGTTGGATATGTCAAAGCTGTCACCTAACCTGTAAAATGTATGACGACAGTGTTGGTCTTTCGATACAAGGTCAAACGTTTTAGCCTTGCCCTTTCCAGAGAATGCATGGACAGTATCACAACCTGATATAGCATGAAGACCAGGCAAAGCATGACAGACTTCCTCACCGAGGTTTTCACAAATTGCAGCTATGCTCACAACACGGGTTTTACTACAGGTTCCAGAAACTATAAAAATTTTAGAGTCCAGAAAAGTTTGGACATAACATGCAAGAACCTCTACATCCGTGTCTGAGGATCTTATCACAATAGATTTGAATCCATTGTCAGTAGCGTGTTTGGCATGCAAAAACATCTTTGTGTCAGCCTCTTCCTGTGTGCTGTTTAATTCCCGACACTCTTCCTTCACCACAACACCATCACTGACTATGATTTTGTGGCAGCTGTCTTCATGGGAAACGAAAAGTTCCTTTCCTTCTAACCTTGATTTCTGTTTCTGCTGTGACCATTCATTCAAAAACAGATTTACAAGTTCTGTTTTGTTGTTGCCAAAACTCAAGAATTTTTTCCATTGGCGAGGGCATGACTGAGATGGTCGTGTTATTTAAGTCACAACCTGTCCCGCTGCACTTCTGTTGTTTCTTTCAATATCCTTTATGGACATAGGTGGATATTTGTCAGCAACAAAATCAATTCGGCTGCCAGCAGAAGCTGTTTTGAGAAGGAAACATAACACTGATGAAGCCAACTGTTCGAAAGTTTCAGGTATGTTTTTCAAAGACTGAACGAAAGCCATACCATCAAATATCCATGCAGACTGACTAGGACGAATATGTCACCGTGAGCCGGTGTGGCATGCAGTTTTTTAAGTCAGGGGAACTAACTCTTGCATGCTGGACTCACGGGACGAGGGGGTCAGTCTATAATTTAGACTTATGGTAGACAGTATGCAAAGTTACTACAAAACAAAGTTTAATAATTTAATAAATAGAAATAATTTAAAGCCAAATATAGAATAAAAGAATAAAACAATTATGCACTTTTAAGATCAATGTCACTGTTAAAGTCCAAATAGTTGAATATGAATTTGAATTAAATTTGAAAATTATTGAAATGTCCAAATCACTGAAATCACTGATGTCCCTAATCACAAAGTCCTTCTTCTTGTTTCTTGAATTTCTTGATAATTATTGAATGTCCGAAATGTCCAAATGAATAATCTTAAAAACAGGGTTTATTCTAGGATTTTGAAAGTTTTAGTCACTTTTGTGGAGAGCGACAGTCATTCTTATAAGCTCTATGTTTAAAGATAAAGACTAAAACAGTACAAAAGATGTCTATATGTATATTATAGGAACATTTCAGATCATGTAACTTTTGAGATCTTTGAGCTCCTTCTAATAATTAGTTTTCATTTGAACATCAACTTTTGATAGGGAAATATATAGAATGAAACTGGGAATACAAAGAGAATTTTTCAATCGAATTGTGGTCGTTTTTTAGCTCACCTGGCCTAAAAGGCCATGTGAGCTTTTGCCATCGCTATGCGTCCGTCGT
>MJUU01059706.1:0-22838 GCA_002080025.1 Modiolus philippinarum | reverse complement strand
CATCCCCTCCCCCTTTTCCTTGATGCTCTTTTCGTATGCTGTGTATCATAGCAACGTATGATTTACAGTCCTCTGCTTTGATGTTGAGCTTATGTAGGCAATTCTTTGGAATACAATTTCATTTTTATTATCAGAGGTTATGTTTAACGTCAAAATTTAGATGGAATTCTCTTCAATGGCAAAATGAAAGATGAGAGGAAATCACAAAGAAGTTGTAATTTTGAACTAGGTCGGAAACGACTATGTACTAGTATTTGAATCAAAATAAAATTGGAAAGGCTGCACAAAGCAACATAATTTGTTGGATATTAATTTAATTCAATTGGGACTGAGACATACATAACAAACATTGGTCTCATATAATTGGGAGTAATTTATTTGTACCTTGTAAGCCGTTTATCTATGCACATGCGCAATCGGAATGTTGTGGACAGAAACGAAAGTAGGACCGGCAAAATATTCTGTTGAAATTAAAACTTTACTCAATAATAACTTGAAATATTATGATTTCATGGCTTCCTGGTAATTAAATTATATTTAATGAATGTACCTGATTGGTGATTTGACAACTACATGTACTGTATGGTTAATTACCTGTATAATTATCGGATTAGCAATTTACCTGTAACAACATCACCTTTATAATTAATTATTTAATTGGCTTTGGGTTGTAAACTTGCCATAAATATGACACTGAATATAATTTCTTAACATTCTAAGGAGAAAAAGTTTACAATAAAAAATTTTAAGTGACGAAAGTGGTTCAGAAAACTTTCGTCATTTAAACTGTTTCGTAAAATACGAAAGTGACGAGCGCTAGAAAAATCACTGTAAAAATTGTCCATAAAAACAGAATCCTCTGAATTGCGAAGTTGTTGTTCATGAGTCTTGAATTTACGATAGATTTAAAGTTCGAAATAGTCCAAATGTTTAATCCTGGGAATTTTCTTGAATCACTGAATTTTTAAATGTCCAAAGCACTGACGGTTGATCATGAATTTTCTGAGAGTTACTATTGTCCAAATTCTGATGATAAGAAGACACAGTTCATATGGCTGATGTTTTTAACCGGCGAGCTGATGATCTGTCCTGTTGTTGTCTTGAAGATTCGGTTATGGTTACTAAGTATAGTGGTCCCTGTTGATTCTCCAAGACTGGATTGAGAAGATGCCCATGTAGGTTGACTTCTAGTCCTTTGTTCTGATGTCGTTTCTTAGTTCGATTTCTTCCTAACTGCCAATTGTTGGTCGCGGGTCTATATTTATACTCTAGGCTTAAAAATGCTCAATTTGACAGAGTGACTCTGATCAAAGAATTAAAAATTTCAAACAATAAAAAATTAACAGAATTAAAATCCTAAATATTACTCTAATGAAATAAATAAACTTAACTCAAATTAAGACAGGTGTCAACTAATGAAATGAGTGAAAATTACAGGTAAACTTAATTAAAAGGTTTCTATAATCTGACATACTGTTCTCCTAATTAATTCTTATCATAATTACTAAGTATGCAAAACTTGACAAAAATAATTGAAATAAAATTATTAACTTGCACAAAAATGAAAAACATAGAAAATTACTAAAATTGCATAAAATAACCTTTTTCAAAAATGGGAAGGCGAGATGCCCCTATGACAAATACCATTATGTTCAATTCCCCTCTCTAGGATATTACTAAGAGCGGCCTTGTTGGTTTTTACTAAACAACCATCTGTTGTTGCAAGTGACCAAGGGATTGGACCTAGTTCAAATTGAAGGACATGTCTCATGTTCAGGGACCTAGATTGGGCTATAACAAGCAATCGTGCAAATAAATTCCTATCTGCTTTCAGTATGGTGTTTCTGTCCATTTTTGAAACGTTTTTATAACCTTCTTCTGAATGGGATCATGAAATGGAGTAGTCAGGTTCATTAATCTTTTGCACATTAATTCATTAGTAGCCTTTGTACCAATATCCTTCGCTGACAGAAGACTGTTTGTAGTGTCGGAATCTGCAACAACACCTGATGATAAGCTGATAAGTTGATCTGAAGGTTCGAATGGATTGCACCAGCTTTCGACTGTTTTCTTGATTTTCAAAACGTCTTCCTCGTCTCTTTGTCGCCTTACTGCACCATGTTCTTTCGATATGGATTGATTCTCTATACTTAGTCCAGCAAGAAGACGACAGGAACTTGAAATTGCTGCTCTTTCATGGGCATTCAAAATCCATCTTTGTACAGCACCTTTGTTTAAACTAAATCCAACAATTCCACCTTTAGTTTTTGTGTCCCTGTTCAGAGTTTGCTCTATGGTTTGATTAACAGGACATAAAGAAAACTGGTGTGTTGTACGTTGAACAGCAAACCCTCCAGAGGACAAGTATTCGTGTTCTTCAGGGTGAGAACGGGGCAAATTTGTCATATGCAACCAGTAAACAGGTAGGTAGCGCGAATAGTTGTGATGATCATAAGCAAAAAACCAAGGTAACATTTGACGAACAGACGCTAAGTGAAGCTTCCATTCACCTTCTCGGGTTGCTCTGATAAATGTCAGCAACAGTTCTACCATTTCAATATAAGAGTTCCAAAACGATTTTAAAGGACCCTCTTCTAGAGAACAAAAATTTCTGTATTCTTTAAATAGTTGGTCAGTGATGTCTGAATTGTACAGCTGTTGAAAGTCTTCTCTTGTAAGGGTTTTCCTGAAGGTATCTATGATTTCTAAAATAGAATTTTGAGACATCTCGTTTGGGAACTGGTCAGTAAGGTTTGACTCGAGCCAAATGCCAAAAGCTTTCCATCTGTTTCTCTCAAGGCTCTCAAGAACTAACTTGTGAAGTCGAAGCGCACGATTATAATGCTTACCTTCGATTACACCACTTAAGGAACCTGTTCCTATCACACCAGATTCAACTTAAAGATCACTCAGTCCTGCGTCACTGAATCTCTTTCCGATTACAGCCATAAATGCACAAGCTATATGGAATGATCCCATCCGCAAAACAACGCGCTGAAACTGAACAGAATTTGACCAAATAATTTCTAGGGCCTTTGCATAGATTGCCTGATCGAAAACAATGACGACATCATTCTGGCCAATTTCATCAGCGAATTGACAATGAACGCTTCAGAACACTGTTAACAGTTGCTAATTCTGTAGGACTAGAATCGATAACCTGTAAATAGCTGATGACATCTTTACGGTGAGCCTCTGTGCAACTTGTAATCATTTTATACCCTGTCCAAGCGGGAACTGACTGCTCTGATTCAAGGAATGTAAACAAACAGCCATCAAAAGATAAACAAGAAAGAAAGAAACAGAAATCTTTTTTCAGTGAGTTGTTTTGCAATTCATCAAAAGTTTCTTCTCGCAATTGATGATGTAATGGGGCAGTTGGACCCTGTCTTTTTCCAGTTTTTTCTATGTTTTCACACCAGTCACTTTCCTTTTGAAGAATAATACCATTTGTGCAGTGGGTTGTACCTGCCCCAGAAAGAGTTTTCTCTATCATATCATTGTTGTCCCAGCAAAACGTTTAGAAAACTCCTCTTCGTATATTACTTGGGATACACATTCCTTCATTTTCTGATCTTTGGGCTACTTTGAAGGCAATTGCTGTTTCAGCCTCTTCTAGAGGGTCATATGATATTGAATGCCCAAACCTGTTTAAAACTTTGACAAGCTCGGCTGATCCAGTTTTACTTTTCACAAGAACCGCAAGGCCTACATGCTTCGGGGTTTTGATTTTACCATGAGTCACATTATACACGATATCCTGTGCAAATGACAAAACACGCCTGTTTATGGATTCTGGTGTACTAATCCTTTCGCTCGATATGGGATCACCTGATTCGTCCTCAGTCAAAACCCATGCAACAAAATTGTACAATAAATCAGGTATCGTGAGGGACTGCTCTGATATAGAAGTACCAGTAGGCGGCCATGCAACTGATGATCTAGCTTCTGACAACACAAGTCTTCTTAAGGATTTGGCAGCATAGTAAACATGTATTGAGGAATTATCAACTCCTCCAATGTCTTTTGGTAGATCAGAGACTTGAATATCGTTGCATTTGTTTTCTTTCAAGGTTTCTATAAGTGTTTGAATAATCTGACCCTTTGGAACATTATTATTAAATACTATGTAAGGGCAATTATCATTTGACCGCCAGAAAGAAAGCTTGTTTCCAAAGCGCTTTTCAAGCCTTTTATGCAAATAAAAAGATTTATAGCTTGACGTATTGATGCCTTTTTCATTGAGAATTTGAACAAAACGAGACCTCAATTCAGACATAGTTACTACTTGTAATGCTTTGAGAATTTTTGTTTCTACCTCAGCCACTAGCATATCAAAACACTGGTCAAACAAATAAGATTCATTACTGGCCTGTGTATTGTCAAAGTCTTCACTGCTAAATTTATAGAGGCATCTTGTTATTTTCTTATAACATGTTTTATGATAAAAAATATCATAACCAGCCTCTAATCTTTTAACAAGAAAAATATCATTTTTTGCAGCTTACTTCAACGTTGACGTGCCTTCCTCGGTTAAACATTTGCGCAGTTGCTCTTGTGTTTTCCTATCGCGAAGGAACTTATCTTCAAGACAAATAATACATTTAGTTCGATCGTATGTTCTTGGCAATTTGGCCGGTTTTACAGCAGTTGACACGTGAGTTTTCACATTATCATCCAGTTTACGTTTAAGCGGATACCTCATATTACGTTTACTAGTGTAATTCTGATAACATCGTCTATGATATTTGCCCTTAGGACCGTCACCCCAGTGATTTTGTAAGATCTTATGTACTGAATCGTTCTTTTTTCAGCTGCCTTTTTAAATGTATTCCATGTCTGACTGGAAAATTCCAACAAAATACCAGTTTGACCCTCACTGTGACAAAGACAGTCGTTCCAGTTAATCGTTTCTTCAAATGGCTTCTCTTTTGCTTTTATGTTCAGTGTAACTTCAAGTTCATTCATTTTTTATTTAATTAGCAAAGCAATAACATGAAAATATAAGGTAAACGTATCAAAATGGTCCACAATAACAAGGTAAATAAAAACAAAGTGCATGTAATATATTAAGAGTAAAGATGATAGAAATAGTTCCCTCAATATATCACAGAAATCAAAAATGAAAAATCGTATAAAAAAATACTGAACATGTCAACAAGTCAATCGAGAAGAATAAAACAATAAGAAATGTAAACAGAAACAACAATGTAAAGATGCAAAATATAGATAAATTTCCTCTAAGTCGGCTACTTGCCTTTAAAAAAAATCAAAACAAATGTATACGAAAATATCTAAACCATAGTAACTCATCCCACAATAACAGTATATGAAAAGCAAAGAAAGTCAATCAATAGACACACAAAGATGATATGAAAATAAAAAATGTCCAATTATAACATGAAATTAATATTTACACCACAAATGTAACAGTGTTCAAAAATGCAACTACAAAACAAGTCAAACGCACCTTTTTGAAATGTAAATCAAACAACCCGTAAAGCATAAATTAACAAATATAAGACCTTCAGCAAATAATTGTCTAAAATACGAGCAAGATAAGTTTCTATACTACAAATAACAAAGCAGAAGGTTGAAAACTACACAAAACAGGTGTAATAAGCGATGGATTATCACATCGTGATGAACATAGTATGCTATTTATAAACTAAATATATAAGTGTGAAAACATTTCCGATTAGGCATCAAATTTCAGGATCTTAATTTGAAATAAAAATTTTCCTAAGTTTCACTTTTCTGAACACCTGATAGGTATCAAAAATACTAAATTGATTCAGATGATTTAGACATTAATGCTACTACTCAATTTTGAAATTTTTATTCCGAAAAACCTGTGTATTTTAATTATATTGGTAAAAATGTAGAATATTTAGATGTAAAAACACACCTGTTCCGATGACTGATGCCTCTTTATGGCAATGCATTTTTGAAATGATAAAGACGTAAAATGGTAATTTAAATGATAGAGCAAATGTGCAAAAAATGTAAGAAATCATCCACGTCAATAAAATATTAATTATTGACTTCAAAATTATACTGTTTAAAGCCGACTTAAGGTTACATCTAAACAATGGTTATTTGCATTATGTTCCGCGCTTTTGATTTGAGTACAACAACTGGAAATTCAAAGTACAGATATCGAACAATGATTTAAGCCGAAAAAATGCGGTCTACAGGGGTATCACACAAACTTTGTTATTAGAGCGCTTTTCAGACCTGGTTGATGGACTAATGCATTTTCAGACCTGTTGGGGTGCTACTTTCTGTTAACTGACTTAGTAAATTTATCATCATTCTGTCCGTCCGTCACAACTTTTGTAAAGCTTTTCTCTGCAATGGTAAAAGATACAAACTTTAAATTTTGTCAGCAGCTTTGTGTAGTCGTGGCATATTGTGGGATGCATTTTCAAACCTGTCGGGATGCTACTTTCTGTTTACTGAGTTAGTCTATTTTTCATCATTCTGTCCGTCGGTCACAACTTTTGTAAAGTTTTTCTCTGAAGTGGTAAATGATACAAACTTTAAATATTGTCAGCAGCTTTGTGTAGTCATGCAATTTCATGCATGTTGGATGCATTTCCAAACCTGTCGGGATGCTACTTCCTGTTTATCGACTAAGTCAATATTTCATTATTGTCTCGCCCGGGAAGAAAGTCGCGGAAAGCTAGACATATGCGTACAAAGTTTAGCAGCGGCGGTGTAAACTTTCATGTTCAGTTTTTGTGATAAGGTAACTTTCTCAGTAACTATAAGTGGTAGGTCAATGATATTTGGTATATAGGTTGGTCTTGAGTAGTACATGACAGTCTATTATAAGGCTTTTGTCAGTGACCTCAATCTCATGGTCCAGTGAACATGTTAAGTTTTTATACCCCTGCTCCCCATCAGGGATAGGGGGTATACTGTTTTCAGTCTCTGTGTGTGTGCATGCGTGTGTGTGTGTGTGTGTGTGTGTGCGTGTGTCTGTGGGTCCGTCAATAACACATTTTCGTCGCATTTATCTCAGCAATGTTAAATGGTACAGATCTGAAATTTTGTCACAAGCTTTGTATAATCAGGCCATATTGTGGGATGCATTTTTTGACCAATCAGAATACTACTTTCTGTTAATTGACTTCAGTCAATTTTGACACTTGTAGCATTATAGAGTGAATTTTTGTCAAAGTTTTCTCTGTGATGGTAAATGATACAAAGCTGTAATTTTATCAGAAGCTTTGCATGGTCATGCCATATTGTGGGATGCGTTTTCTGAGCTGTTAGGATACCACTTCCTGTTTACCGACTTGGTCAATTTTGACACTTGTAGCATTGTAGAGTGAATTTTCGTCAAAGTTTTCTCAGTAATGGTAAATGATACAAAGCTGAAATTTTGTCAGAAGCTTTGCATGGTCATGCCATATTGTGGGATGCGTTTTCTGACCTGTCGGGATACCACTTCCTCTTTACCGACTTGGTCAATTTTGACACTTGTAGCATTGTAGAGTGAATTTTCGTCAAAGTTTTCTCTGTAATGGTACATATTGTAAATGATACAAAGCTGAAATTTTTTCTGAAGCTTTGGAATGTCATGCCATATTGTGGGATGCAATTTCTGACCTGTCGAGATACTACTTCCTGTTTACCGACTTGGTCAATTTTGACACTTGTAGCATTATAGAGTGAATTTTCTTCAAAGTTTTCTCTGTAATGGTAAATGATACAAAGCTGAAATTTTGTCAGAAGCTTTGCATGGTCATGCCATATTGTGGGATGTGTTTTCTGACTTGTCGGAATACTACTTCCTGTTTACCGACTTTGTCAGTCTTTTTGCAATTGTGGCATAATGGAGCAATTTTTTATCAAGGATTTCTCTACATTGTTTTAAATTTTGTCACAAGCTTTGTATAGTCCAGCCATATTGTGGGATGTGTTTTCAGACCAACTGAGACACTACTTCCTGTTTACTGACTTTGTCAATTTTGATGTTCACTTGTGTATTGGGTTCACTCACACATTTGAATTTGCACTTTCCCTCTATGATTCATTGGCTGAGAGAGGGGGTATTTCTAGTGAGCTTGGGCTCACACTCTGATCACTTGTTGTGCTTAGTTGTTTCTCAGTAAATATAAGTTGTAGGTCAATGATATATGGTATGTGTAGGTTGGTCTTAGGTAGTACATGACAGTCTGTCATATGGCTTTTGTCCTTGACCTCAATTTCACGGTCTAGTGAGCATGTTAAGTTTTTGTGATTAGGTCATTTTCTCCATAACTATAATTGGTAGGTCAATGATATTTGGCATATAGGTTGGTCATTGAGTAGTACATGACAGTCTGCTATATGGCTTTTGTTTGTGACTTCAATTTCACAGTCCAGTGAACATGTAAAGTTTTTGTGCTTAGTTTAGTTTCTCAGTAACTATAAGGGGTAGGTCAATGATATATGGTATGTAGATTGGTCTTAGGTAGTACATGACAGCCTGTCATATGGCTTTTGTCCTTGACCTCAATTCTACGGTCTAGCATGTTTAGTTGCTGTGATTAGATCATTTTCAGTAACTATAAGTGGTAGGTCAATGATATTTGGTATATAGGTTAGTCTTGAGAAGTACATGACAGTCTACTAATGGCTTTTGTCTGTGACCTCTATTTCACGGTCCAGTGTTAAGTTTTTGTACTTAGCTTAGTTTCTCAGTAACTATAAGTGGTAGGTCAATGATATATGGTATGTAGGTTGGTATTAGAGAGTACATAACAGTCTGTTTTATGACTTTTGTTCTTGACCTCAATTTCATGGTCTAGTGAGCATATTAAGTTTTTATGATTAGGTCCTTTTCTCAGTAACTATAGGTCAATGATATTTTGTATTTATGTTGGTCTTGGGTAGTATGTGACAGTCTGCTATATGGCTTTTGTTTGTGACCTCAATTTCATGGTCCAGTGATCTTGTTAAGTTTCCTAGTATCTATTAATGTAAGATAATATTTGGTTTGTGGGTTTGTCTTAGATGGAAGATGATAGCCTGATATTTTGTTTTAGTCCTTGACCTCATTTTCACGGTCTAGTTAACATGTTTGGTTTCTCAGTATCTTTCAGTGATAGGTCACTGATATTTGGCATTTTGGGTGGTACATGACAGTCTGCTATATTGCTTTTGTGAGTTAATCTTAATTTCACAGTCTAGCGAACATGCTAAGTTTTCTGATTTAGGCAGTTTGAGTTTTCACATCAATTTTGCGACCAAGTAGGGACGGGCGAGACATCAATTTGGGTCCACACTTGTTCTGTCCATCCATCACAACTTTCGTAAAGTTTTTCTCTGCAATGGTAAATGATACAAACTTGAAATTTTGTCAGCATCTTTGTATACAGTCATGCCATATCGTAGGATACATTTTTAGATGTATCAGATTATTACTTCCTGTTTAAAGACTTAGTCAATTTTCAGTCATTTTGTCCGTCCGTCACAATTTTCGTAAAGCTTTTCTCTGCAATGGTAAATGATACAAACTTGCAATTTTGTCAGAAGCTTTGTATAGTCCTGCCATATTGTGGGATACATTTTCAGACCTGTCGGTTTACTACTTCATGTTTAAGTCAATTTCCCGTTCGTTCAGGCAACTTAAAGCTGAGAGGGGGTGCATGTATTCCTAGTGAGCTTTGACTCATAGATCCCTTGTTCATTATGATTTACACTTGTTCGTATTTCAGTGTTTGACAAGCTGCGGTCATATCATGCTGCGCTCGGTGTAGCCCTTTATTAGCTCACCTGACCCAAAGGGTCAGTGTGAGCTATTGCAATCACTTGGCATCCGTCGTCTGTTGTCCGTCCGTCTGTCATCAAGTGGGTACACCATTTGTCCGGATAACTCCTACAGTTTTTAAGCTAGGAAGTTTTTATTTTGCAGGTTGATTGTGCACATATCAAAGATGTGCATATACTACTTGGATTTTGATTTTTGATTATTTTTCAGAAAACTACACATTGTTGAACTATGTCAGTTTTATACATTATATTGCATATAGGGTACACCATTTGTCCGGATAACTCCTCCTGCAGTTTTTAAGCTAGGAAGTTTTTATTTTGCTGGTTGATTGTGCACATATCAAAGATGTGCATGCTACTTGGATTTTGACTTTTGATATTTTTTCAGAAAACTACACATTGTTGAACTTTGTCATTTTTATGCATTACATTGCAATAGGGTACATTATTTGTCCGGATAACTCCTCCTACAGTTTATCCATCACAACTTTCGTAAAGTTTTTCTTTGCAATGGTAAATGATACAAACTTGAAATTTTGTCAGCATCTTTGTATATAGTCATGCCATATCATAGGATACATTTTTAGATGTATCAGATTATTACTTCCTGTTTAAAGACTTAGTCAATTTTCAGTCATTTTGTCCGTCCGTCACAATTTTTGTAAAGCTTTTCTCTGCAATGGTAAATGATACAAACTTGCTATTTTGTCAGAAGCTTTGTATAGTCCTGCCATATTGTGGGATACATTTTCAGACCTGTCGGTTTACTACTTCATGTTTAAGTCAATTTCCCGTTCGTTCAGGCAACTTAAAGCTGAGAGGGGGTGTATTCCTAGTGAGCTTTGACTCATAGATCCCTTGTTCATTATGATTTACACTTGTTCGTATTTCAGTGTTCGACAAGCTGCGGTCATATCATGCTGCGCTCGGTGTAGCCCTTTATTAGCTCACCTGACCCAAAGGGTCAGTGTGAGCTATTGCAATCACTTGGCATCCGTCGTCCGTTGTCCGTCCGTCTGTCATCAAGTGGGTACACCATTTGTCCGGATAACTCCTACAGTTTTTAAGCTAGGAAGTTTTTATTTTGCAGGTTGATTGTGCACATATCAAAGATGTGCATACTTCTTGGATTTTGATTTTTGATTATTTTTCAGAAAACTACACATTGTTGAACTATGTCAGTTTTATACATTATATTGCATATAGGGTACACCATTTGTCCGGATAACTCCTCCTGCAGTTTTTAAGCTAGGAAGTTTTTATTTTGCTGGTTGATTGTGCACATATCAAAGATGTGCATGCTACTTGGATTTTGACTTTTGATATTTTTTCAGAAAACTACACATTGTTGAACTTTGTCATTTTTATACATTACATTGCAATATAGGGTACATTATTTGTCCGGATAACTCCTCCTACAGTTTATAAGATAGGAAGTCTACAGGGTACTCCATTTGCCCGGATAAATCCTGCTATAGTTTTTAAGATAATTTTACAGGATGATTGTGCATCTGTATGAGATGTGCAAACTACTTGGATTTCAATTTTTGATAATTTTTAGATAATGCAGGATTATCCGATATGTGGGGGCGTGGGGTATGTGAGCTTGCTCACTAAGGTTCTTTAATTTGACAAAAATTAACGTGCTTGATATCAAAATTTGAAATTAAAATAATGCATACGAGGAATCGATTTAACTAAAATGTTTTGGTATCCGGACTGATTGTTGCCAATAAAGCCGCATTTGCAACTCAATAATGCTTCCGAATAAATCGGCCGTTTGGTCACATTTCTAATAATTGAAAAGCAGAAAAATGTACATTTTATATATTAATTTGTGATCGAAGTACATGCAATTATTTTGACTGAAAATTGATTTGATTTCACCAGTGTCCACCCCATACATTTTGTTGATTGTTTATGTAACCGTTAATTATGATTTAAACAAATAAATAAATCAGACAAGACTAAACAAACAAATTACTAAACAAAAACAAGGTGTTAAAGACAACACAATATATGAATTCGCTTTGATTGAAAATTATTGAATCAAATCTTTGATTTGCTGTAAAGGTGCATGTAAGCAATACCGTAGCTATATTTCATTGGAATGGTCATTTCGTCTTAAGAGTCCTGAAGTCTAGTAATTTTCATTTCAAAAGATTACCGAGTACTCGAGTATATTCGAGTATTGTATCCGAGTACTTGAGTGGCATTTTTCACATATTTTGACATCCCTAATTGAAATACATTAGAAATGCTTTCCAATCTACTCTCCCTCAACAACCACCCAACAATCTATTAAACTTTAAGGGGAAGTTGTCATTTAAGTTGCACATTGATATAAATTGAATAAATTTAAATAAGTAATCTAAGAGATTAGAATTTAAACTGTTTTTAACCTTATATCTCTAAAGCTAACTCTTATATAACCTTCAGTCTTTAATATTTTTCAGGTGAATTTGACATCCTTGTGGATCAGGTTAATGACAGTTTAACTTTATCATGGAATAAACCTGGAAGCGGAATACCAAGGGTAGAGGCATATCCTTCTGGGGAGTATATTACTCACAACTGTACTGTGTATTATACTAAAGACAAAGTTAATATTACTAAAGACAAAGTTAATATTAATAGTTGTTCAGAGGATTGGTATAACTTAACTGTTTCCATGTTATCCTGTGACTTGCTGGACCAACAATTTATTTTCAGTATAAGGGATGAATGTTTGACAACGAAAACACTGTCGGATTACATAGGTAATATTGGATAACGTAAAGTTCTGTGCTAGGGGGAGAAACAATCTATCGAAGTTTTGATGAACCGCAATATTTTTGTTCTGTTGGATTTTCGATTCTATATACCGGTATTTCGGTTCAGTTTTGATCGGAATGTTCAGTATGTTACAAACATAGATTTCAACTCAACCACAGACAAAATGACCTGTTATTGCAAAACTCATCTCAATTTAGGCAATTCAAATAACATATTTCCACTATAAACATGCATATTTATGTAACCGCTCACTATAAACCTCAAAATAGGCAACAGACAAGTTTTAGTTGTGTATTTTCATATTCTAAATTATATCAACAACTTTCAGCTGCAGCAAATGTGACAGGAAGTCTTGAGATGAATACATCCATGTCTGTATCATGGAAAGCATGTGATAAGGGACAGGTGTACTTGAAATACAAGGATGAAACTTCGAGTAATTGGACACTGGAAGAAATAGTTGATACAGGCAACCATACATCAACAGTTTCTTTGCCAAAAGGAAATCAATTTCAAGTTAGACTGTATACTGACAACGGGATTTCTAGGATTTATCATCCAGCAGAATTTAATGTGAAACAATTTGATAAAGGTAAGACACACTAATTATGGACAATACCAGCTTCTCCAATCCATTAAGCATTAGATAAAGTGTTTTTTTGGTACAACAAACACAGCTACTGCCATATCTTGGCATCCGTCGTCAGTTCGTCAGTTCGTCAGCTGTCTGTTAACTTTTCACATTTTCATCTTCTCCTCTGAAACCACTGAAGCAAATTCAACCAAACTTTACAGGAATGATGTATGGAAGGTCCTTTACAAAGATTGCTCATTTCATTCCGATCCAATAAAAAAACTTAGCCCCCTGAGCGCAGAACTAAGTAGCAGGGTGTCAAGTGGTCCTATATTCCTATATTTTTCCTATTTTTTAAGAGTTTTGCTATTTTTCCTATATTTCACTGATTTTTCCTTTATTTTGACAATATGTCCTATATTTTCAGAATTTTTTAGTAAAAGATATAAAAGAAGTGACTTTTCAAGGGTTAAATGTGTTAATTTTGGTAAAGAAGAGTACTAAAAAACTTTGAAGGCTGTATATGGTGTTAATGTTCATAATTTTAGTCTATATATATGTATATATAGTATTAAGCTAACCTAATTGAGCAATCGGTTTATAGTGTTCTTGGAATTTTTATAATAAACTTGATCTCTCTTTGCAGTATAAATAATCTGATCCATGGATTACAAAGGTATTTTGGAAGTAAATGTATATACCGACTATAACTAAACATCATTATATTTTCTGTCAGATGGATTTAAGATCAATTTTAAATTATTTCCAAAAAATTTTTGTTTTGCTTAGAACACTTGGAACTTGTCATTTTGTTTCCTTTGTGTTTTGTTTTTTCTTCATGCAACTTGTAATAAAAAAATATTTTTAATTTTTTTCTAGATACATTTATATTTGATCAAAGTATTTTGATACATAGGAAATAAGATGGCCTTTTGATATAATATTACTGTGTAAGAGTCATTAAGCACATTTTGGAATATTTACAATGAGTTAAGAAAGGTACCATCATTCTGAAGAGCATTTGTACCTATTGCAAATTTTTAGTTTTACAAAAGATTGCCAGAATTTGTTACTGACTAGATAATCTTTTTTTTGTATATTGCAAAATTATAAGTGTATTTACAAAATTTGCAATGTTCTAGTATAACATCTATTTCAAAAACATTATAATTTCTTTCAAATAAAAAATATTTGACAAAAAGTGTCTTTTTCTAATTTGAAGTTTAAATATTTATAAATCTATATGGTAAAGTGCTCTGTAGTTGAACATAGGGCAGATGTACATTAGATGTCATTTCAGATCAGTGACTTGATGTTGCTATATAAAAGTTCAGTTAAGGTGTCTCAGTGGTATTATTCCGCCATTTTTGACTAATAATTGTTCATTTAGGTTTCATTCAATAAGAAATTTAACAAAATAAATATTTAAAATGAAAGAAAGTTCAAATGTATTTAAAATTTATATTCCTAATAACTATTATTACATGTTCGTAACAAAAACGTGAGCTAAAACACATACGCTTTAAATCTGTTGCTGGATTTACAGAACACAGAAATTATTCAAGGGAGGTAATTTGATAAAATAATTTAACAAAGATATCACTAGAGATATTAACATTTTGCAATTTTTCTCTCTTATTTCAACGGTGACCCCTAATTTTTATTTTTTATATGTAAACTACATAATGATAATTAAACATGTGCAAAGTATGAAAAAATTCTATAATAAATTTTTCAAACTATCCTCTCATATAATCATTTTCCCTATCATTTCTATGTAAAATCCTGAAATTTTCAATTTCAGATTTTGCGCTTAAATGCACGGTGACCCCCAAATTTTATTTTACATTTTGAACAATAATACAATTATGTTTCTACACAGAAAATTTCAAGAAATTCTATAATAGGAAATTAATACCCTGCAGACACCTTAAAGCATTTAAAATAGTTCTTGCATCCATGCTAAGTAATTCGGAGGTGTTGTATGGCTAAAGGGAGGAGGAGGCCTTACATTTTTGTTAAAAAATGTTCAAAATGTATCATAAAAATACCCTATAAATACCCTATATTTTCAGTCTGAAAAATCCTATTTTCCTATATATTTTTGGTCAAAAATGGCTTGACACCCTGAAGTAGGTTTAACATTGGACCCTATCGGAAAACTCACATTTTCATCTTCTGCTCTGAAACGGCTGAAGCAAATTCAACCAAACTTTACAGACATGATGTACTAAAGGTCCTTAACAAAGATTACTCATTTCGTTTTGATCCGACAAAAAACATGGCTGCCAGCACGGAACATGGTTTTACATTGGACCCTATGGGAAAATCACATTTTCATCTTCTCCTCTGAAACCACTGAAGCAAATTCAACGAAGCTTTACAGGAATGATGTATGGAAGGTCCTTTACAGAGATTGCTCATTTCGTTCCAATTCGATAAAGCAGAACTTAAGTTTAACATTGGACCCTATGGGAAAAATCACATTTTCATCTTCTGCTCTGAATCGGCTGAAGCATATTCAACCAAACTTTACAAGAATGATGTACTTAAGGTCCTTAACAAAGGTCGCTCATTTCATTCCAATCCGACAAAAAACATGGCCACCAGCACGGAACATGGTTTAACATTAAACCCTATGGGAAAAATCACATCTTTATCTTGATGTTTAGAAGGTCCTTCACATAGATTGCTCAATTCGTTCCGATCCGATAAAAAACATGGCTGTCAGCGCGGAACTGAGGTTTAACATTGGACCCTTTGGGAAAAATCACATTTTCATCTTCTCCTCTGAAACGGCTGAAGCAAATTCAACCAAACTTTACAGAAATGATGTTCGAATGGTCCTTAACAAAGATTGCGCATTTTGTTCTGATCCAACAAAAAACATGGCTGCCAGTGTGGAACAAAGTTTAACATTGGACCCTATGGGAAAAATAACATTTTCATCATCTTCTCTGAAATCACTGGAGCAAATTCAACCAAACTTTACAGGAATTATGTACTAAATAAAGGTCCTTTACAAAAATTGCTCAGTTATTTCGATCCGACAAAAAATATGGCCACAAGTGCAGAACATCGTTTAACATCGTTACTGGGTATGTGAAAACCATACTTTTCATTGTGTCGCCTGCTGTAAGCAGAGTCGACACAAAGGGATTACTATCCGTCGTCTTACGTCGTCGTCGTCGTCATCGTCGTTGTCGTCCTGCGTCGTTTGGACAGTTTTTGAATCCACAACTCCTTCAAAACCACTTGTCCAATTCCTACCAAACTTTCAGGATATGTTGTTTAACTGGTGTAGTTGTGCACCTGATATTTAGAATTTTGATTTTGCAGATTTTAGAGGTTAACAGAGCCAAATTTGCTCATTTGTGAGTATGTTGGTTTTGAATCCGCAACTCCCTCAAAACTGCTAGTCAGATTCTAACAAAACTTTGAGGATAAGTTGTTCACCCGGAGTAGTTGTGCACCTGATACTTAGAATTTTACAGATTTTAGAGGTTCACAGAGCCAAATTGCTCATTTGTGAGTCTGTCTGTTTTGAATCGGCAACTCCTTCAAAACTGCTAGTCCGATTCCAACAAAACTTTCAGGATAGATTGTTCACCTGATGTAGTTGTGCGCTTTATATATAGAACTTTGATTTTACAGATTTTAGAGGTTCACAGAGCCAAAATTGCTCATTTGATAATCTGGTTTGTTAATCCCTAATTCCATCACAATCACAAATATAAGTCAGATTCCAACCAAACTTGCAGGATATGTTGTTTACCTGATGTAGTTGTGCATCTGATACTTAAAATTTTGATTTTGCAGTTTTAGAGGTTCACTGAGCCAGAATAGCTCATTTTTTAATTCTGTTTGTTTATGTGGAACTCCTTCAAAACTGTAAATCATATTCCAACCAGCCTTTCAGAATACATTGATTACTTCATATAGTTGTGCACCCGATATTTAAAATTTTGATTTTACAGATTTAAGAGGTTAACAGAGCCAAAATAGATCATTTGTTAATTCGGTTTTTTAATCTTCGACTCCTTCACAACTGTCTGTCAGATTCCAACCTAATTTTCTGTATATGTTGAATATCAGGTCTGGTTATGCACATTATACTTAGATTTTTTTTACCGATTCTAGAGGTTTGCCAAGCCACTAAGCTCATACTGTGGAAGTACTTTTTATTCGTGGACATCAATTTTCGTGGTTTTCATAAAAATCACTATTTCGTGGGTACTTAAATTCGTGGTTTCAAAGTCCCTACATTAAAACTCTATGTAGAAAATGCATTTCGTTGGGAACTTAATTTCGTGGTTTAAGCGAACCACGAAATCCACGAAAATTGGAACCCCACGAACAATAGTACTTTCACAGTATGTTAAAACAGATTGTTAATCTGCAAGTCCTTAAAACTGTAATTCATATTCTTAACCAAATTTGCAGAAAATGTTTTTCTCCTAATCTAGACATGCACGAAGAGTAAAATTTTAATTTTACATATTTTAGAGCTTCACTGGACCAAAAATGGCTCTTCTGTAGTGCAGGCGACACAAGTGTTCTCTGGAACACCCATCAATTTTTTTTTCTCTGAACTATTCAAGCAATTTAATTTCAAATTTAAATTTAACTAAACTGTATTGGGATGATGTATTGAAGGTCCTTTGCAAAGATTACTCATTTCAATAGGATCAGACAAAAAACACAGGTGCCAATTGAAAACATAGGTTAACATTAGACCCCATAGGTAAAAAACATCTTTTGTGTTCATGCATGAAATAGAAGCATTTTGTCAGGTGAGCGATACAGGCTCAGTCTCTGAGCCTCTAGCTATTTTTTTGTACATCGTACCTTTATTATATCTTGTAAATTCATACAAAGCATTCATCATACAAGGTACATACCAATTTTGATTTTTATGCCCCCAGATCGAGGATCGGGGGGCATATTGTTTTTGTCCTGTATGTCTTTCTGTCTGTCTGTTTGTCTGTGCGTCTGAAACTTTAACCTTGGCTATAACTTTTGAACTATATAAGGTAGACTTTTGATACTTGGTAAGTGTATAGGTCTAGTCAAGAGGAACATAAATATGCAAAAAAAAATTAGGTCAAAGGTCAAGGTCATAGGGGTCAAAAAGGGGTAAAAATCTGAATCTGGGGGCATATGTAGTGTTTCACAAACACATCTTGTTAGGTCTATTTTCATACATGGTACAGGCTATTTTTAGCTCACCTGCCTATGCCAGGGTGAGCTTTTGCCATCACTTGGTGTCTGTCTCCCATCCATCGTAAACTTTTCTTCAAAAATCTTCTCCTCTGAAACCACTGGACCAATTTAATCCAAACTTGGCCTGGGTCATCACCAGGGTATGTAGTTTAAAAAATATGCTTGGTTAGTCCGAAGATGAAACAACATGGAGGCTGTTACTTAAAATAGAACATAGGGGTAAATTGCTGTTTTTGGCAAATAACTCAAAAACCGTTGCAGATATAAAAAATCTGACATGGTAAAATTGTTCAGAATGCCGAGATCTATCTGCTCTGCAGTTTTGAAGAAAATCGGAAAACCTGTCTCAGAGTTATAGCCCTTTTTCCATAAATTTTTCAAAATGTATGCATTTTTTTACTGTTTTCGAAAACAGTAATTTGCGATCGGCTTGAAGCCATATTGTTTTGATTACATGACTTCCGGGAACTTCAAAATATACGCTCGTTTAAACTCTAGAATTTAGCGCCCGATATCACTACGAGTAAAGAAAGATACCTGATGTTTACTGATCACAAAAAGGCAATACATTGCTAAAAATACCTGTCAACCTTGACAAATCATGTGTGCTTTTAAGCGATTTTACGGTCGTGAAACGAAATTAGAGGAAAAACGAGATTTGCAAGAAATTCTACGCTGAAAAAATGTTTTGTTTACATTTTTGCGTTTATGTAACGATGAAAATCACGTGTCGATCAATAGCCAATCAAAATCGGGATTACATCTATCATGCGGTATCCACGTGGTTAGACAGCTGAGCCTGTGATAATCAATACCGGTGGATATTTAATTTTTAAGACTTGAGAGACGTTATTAGTTATATCCAGCAATCGTAGTCACTCATATAGTTATGTATCACGATTAACCAGTCCATCGGTCGGGAATATTGAAATTACAGTCCTTTGACCACAAACTTCTATATTTGGAAAAAATAAACTCGGAACTCTCGAGGGTTTTCTATACCATCCAGTGACATAATCAAAGAATTCCGGGATATATTCCTTAGCCTATTGAAAGTCCAGAGAATTCCGAAGTTTACTTTCATTTTGGCAAAATAAAAAAATACATTAGCTTCTCAGGCCCCTGCCTCATCTCTTTTTTGGGAACTAATTTTACTTTTTTATTCAAGTTTCAAATAAAAAAAAAATTAAAATCACCTGCCTCATCACTTTTTAGGCGTTTTAGTAATGTAAAAAGATTCCTCATCATGATTTTGAACCAATAAAAATAAAAATCTTCCCCCTTCCTGCCTCATCATTTTTTCAAAAAAATGGCCTGAGAATCTAATCATTATTTTTGTATGGCCTTTCTTGTCAATGAAGTTGGCAATTTTGTGCATTTCTCAACAAAAAGATTGTCCCCCCAATTGAACGGAAGGTAATCGAATTGGGCTCATGACATTCTTTGAAAAGATAAACATCTTTGGAAGTAAACCAAACCAAGTTTTATTTTATGAGGGAAATAACAAAATAAACATAGGTTGAAGCAAGCAGGTGTGGAAGCGATGTCTGCATAGTTAGTAAAATTTTCTTATTAGTAACAAGGCCCTAGCTGTGGTTGAACACGGCTAACAAACATGCTGGTACTGCTATTCACGAAAGGGGTTACACACAAAAAGGTAATAATTTAAACCACTCAAGTTACTGAATCTGTAGTAGCAAAAACATATTTAAAAATTGTAATGCTTCATTTTTAGCTCACCTGGCTAGAGCCAGGGTGAGCTTTTGCCATCACTTTTCGTCCGTCGTCCGTCCAGCGTAAACTTTTCATTCAAAGATCTTCTTCTCTGAACTACTGAGCCAATTGAAACCAAACTAGGCCACAATAGTCCTTAGATGGTCCCTTACAAAAAAATTGTTTTTCAGATCGCGCTATATCCAAGATGGCCGCCAGCGGGGATCATAGTTTTAAAATTGGACCCTATGGGAAAATAATTTCAAAGATCTTCTCCTCAGAAACTACTGAGCCAATTAAAGCCAAACTTGGCCACAATAGTCCTTAGATGGTCCCTTACAAAAAAGTTGATTTTCAGATCCGTGCTATATCCAAGATGGCCGCCAGCGGAGATCATACTTTTAACATTGGACCCTATGGGAAAACACTTTCAAAGATCTTCTCCTCTGAAACTACTGAGCCAATTGAAACCAAACTTGGCCACAATAGTCCTTAGATGGTCCCGCGGAGATCATAGTTTTAACATTGGACCCTGTGGGAAAACACTTTCAAAGATCTTCTCCTCTGAAACTACTGAGCCAATTGAAAGCAAATGTGGCCGCAATAGTCCTTAGATGGTCCCCTGCAAAAAAGTTGTTTTTCAGATCCGCGCTATATCCAAGATGGCCGCCAGCAGGGATCATAGTTTTAACATTGGACCCTATGGGAAAATATTTACAAAGAATTTCTCCTCAGAAACTACTGGGCCAATTAAAGCCAAACTTGGCCACAATAGTCCTTAGATGGTCCCTTACAAAAAAATGATTTTCAGATCCGCGCTATATCAAAGATGGCCGCTGCCAGCAGGGATCATAGTTTTAACATTGGACCCTATGGGAAAATATTTTCAAAGATCTTCTCTGAAACTATTGAGCCAATTGAAACCAAACAAGGCCACAATAGTCCTTAGATGGTCCCCTGCAAAAAAGTTGTTTTTCAGATCCGTGCTATATCCAAGATGGCCGCCAGCGGGGATCATAGTTTTAACATTGGACCCTATGGGAAAATACTTTCAAAGATCTCCTCCGCAGAAACTACTGAGCCAATTAAAGCCAAACTGGGCCACAATAGTCCTTAGATGGTCCCTTACAAAAAAAGTTGTTTTTCAGATCTGCACTATATCCAAGATGGCCGCCGCCAGCGGGGATCATAGTTTTAACATTGGACCTTATGGGAAAATCCTTTCAAAGATTTTCTCCTCTGAAACTACTGAGCCAATTGAAACCAAACTTGGCCACAATAATCCTTAGATGGTCCCTTACAAAAAAGTTGTTTTTCAGATCCACGCTATATCCAAGATGGCCGCCAGCGGGGATCATAGTTTTAACATTGGACCCTATGGGAAAATACTTTCAAAGATCTTCTCTGCAGAAACTACTGAGCCAATTAAAGCCAAACTGGGCCACAATAGTCCTTAGATGGTCCCTTACAAAAAAGTTGATTTTCAGATCCGCGCTATATCCAAGATGGCCACCAGCGGGGATCATAGTTTTAACATTGGACCCTATGGGAAAACACTTTCAAAAATCTTCTCCTCTGAAACTAATGAGCCAATTGAAACCAAATGTGGCCACAATAGTCCTTAGATGGTCCCCTGCAATAAAGTTGTTTTTCAGATCCGCGCTATATCAAAGATGACCGCTGCCAGCGGGGATCATAGTTTTAACATTGGACCCTATGGGAAAATATTTTCAAAGATCTTCTCCTCTGAAACTACTGAGCCAATTGAAACCAAACATGGCCACAATAGTCCTTAGATGGTGCCCTGGAAAAAAGTTGTTTTTCAGATCCGCGCTATATCCAAGATGGCCGCCAGCGGGGATCATAGTTTTAACATTGGACCCTATGGGAAAACACTTTCAAAGATCTTCTCCTCTGAAACTACTGAGCCAATTGAAACCATCTAGGCCACAATAGTCCTTAGATGGTCCCTTACAAAAAAGTTGTTGTTCAGATCTGCGCTATATCCAAGATGGCCGCCAGCGGGGATCATAGTTTTAACATTGGATCCTATTGGAAAATACTTTCAATGATCTTCTCCGCAGAAACTACTGAGCCAGTTAAAGCCAAACTTGGCCACAATAGTCCATAGATGGTCCCTTACAAAAAAGTTGTTTTTCAGATCCGCGCTATATCCAAGATGGCCGCCGCCAGCGGGGATCATAGTTTTAACATTGGACCCTATGGGAAAACACTTTCAAAGATCTTCTCCTCTGAAACTACTGAGCCAATTGAAACCAAATGTGGTCACAATAGTCCTTAGATGGTCCCTTACAAAAAAGTTGTTTTTCAGATCTGCGCTATATCCAAGATGGCTGCCAGTGGGGATCATAGTTTTAACATTGGACCCTTTGGGAAAACTCTTTCAAAGATCTTCTCCTCTGAAACTACTGGGCCAATTGAAACCAAACTTGGCCAAAATAGTCCTTAGATGGTCCCCTGCAAAAAAATTGTTTTTCAGATCCGCGCCATATCCAAGATGGCCGCCAGCGGGGATCATTGTTTTAACATTGGAGCCTATGGGAAATCACATTCAAAGATCTCTCCTCTGAAACTACTGGGCAAATTGGAACCAAACTTGGCAAAAATAGTCTTCAGGTGGCCCCTTGCAAAAAGGTCATTTTTCAGGTCTGCGCTTTATCCAAGATGTCTGCCAGCAGAGAACATAGTTTTAACATTGCACCCTTTTGGAAAACACATTTAAAGATCTTCTCTGAAACTTTTCAGCCAATTGGAACCAAACTTGGCC